>VXAB01004531.1:147262-244265 GCA_013399175.1 Odontophorus gujanensis | reverse complement strand
TAGTTTGCTTCAGGAAAAGAAATTTTATTCACATTGTTTTTTTTTTTTTTTTTTTCTTTTTCTATATTGATTTCAAAAGAGAAATAAATTAAAACTACAAAAATCAATGCAAAGAAATAATTATAATACACATTCAAAAATCATCAGTACTGCAAATAAGACAAGATTTATTTTATTTTTTTCCCCACTCACAATTTCAACTCAGCTAGAGGAAGGTTATGAAGTTATTACTGTCTTGTTTCATGATAAGATCTTGAAAGTCCTACAGCTGAAGAAATATGATTGAATACTATTGTTCTTATGACTGTGGTCTCACTTTACCAATTTATTTACATAATTTATTTACATATCTCATAGATGTTTTGAAAACTCTTAATAGATGACCAAGTAGGTTTAGTATGCAGTGGACAGATGCACAATACCTGTCTGAAGTTAAAACAGTTAGAATAAGACCACCAGAAAAGAAGAGCTCCAAGCATTGTCAGTGCATCACAGAAGGTGCAGACAGCAACCAGAGGGGATTCTGTCCCACCAAAGACAATGGGCCCTCTGCACCATGAACATCACTGCAAATGGGCTGCCCCACCTCCGTTCCTAAAAGCATTATGTATTTACATCTAATGACCCTCTCTCTGTTTCTTCTGTTTCTTCCTTTTCATTAAGCATATTTTATTCTAACAGTTCTTGCCATTTAACTTTGTATCGGATTATGTAAATCTAAACTGTGTGCCTCATCTTGAAGGATTTACAGACTTGAAATTCAGTACGGACTTCAAAAATGAAGTTAGCTTTCATAGCTTTCAGAATACGTTTTTAGTGTATGGCATACTACATTCATTTGCAAATTGAGATTGCTGTCTAATATTTAATTGATCCCTGCTGTCAACTTGTAAATGATGGGAAAGTGTTGCCAAAAACCCTCATGGATTTAGAAAAAACAGCCTGTGGAAATTCTGTTCTCATCAAATGCTCAGGTTCTGCTTGGAAATATTTCAGTATTATAACATATAACTGTGGTTCCAACGTGCAAATGCGACATACTGAAAAAGCAAATCCATAAGAAATTAAAAACAAGAAGACCAAAAAATGTACACAGATCAGCTTGAATTTGTCGATTTGGCATGATATTTAAAATTTTTACTTTAGTTCAGTTTAGCAGCTTCTGGAAGAAATTAAAAACATGTAGAAAAGCGATGAAATGAAAGGTTTTTTTCTTTACTTTTCACCGATAGAGAGCGCTCTTAGCTAGCAACAGCTCTCAAAGCACGGATAAGTAAGTAAAACAGGTACAGAAACACTGCAGCCACCGGTACAGCAGCGTGGATGATGTCAAAAGTCGACTTCAAAATGAGAGAAAAAGCAAGATTAGACATTGCATCGTATTTTAAATAAGTATAATCACTTTATTTTTTTTTTCCCACAAGATAATGTTATAACATTAGAAATCATGAATTCAGAGACCCAATTATTGCACGTTCATATACTCTTCCATCTGGGAAAAATACAGAAAGTGTGGACAAAGAGCCTCTTAGAACAAATTTATTGCATGAGATGAAGTTGTATGCTTGTCTGTATCAAGGTGCTATCTAAAGATTATTAAGACAAAGTGAAATTAATTAAATTACAGTGCCAAAGGGAATTAAACAAAAATATGAAATGCACAGTGCACTAGTCATTACTGTGTGTATTTTGTGTTGGGTGGTGCTCCATGGTACTTAATTGATTCTCAGAGAGTTAAGAGAATATTTACCACCATTTTTCCTACAATTTTCTTCTGAAGAATGTTAAGACTCGTTGGGCTAGGCAAGTCAGTGATAATTACAAATTCTCATGAGCATGCATAATCAAACCTGTTATCAGAGTTTGGCACCTGAACTGCATCCAGTCACCTTCATGAAAATGATTTGATCTGGATAGTTTATAAACTTTTCCTGGTACATAATCATGTGAAAGCTGAGCACCAGATAGTAGTTCCACAGTTCTCTCCCCCTTTCCAATTGTACATAATGAATAATATTTCTGTGGATTCACATATGGTGCATACATGGCTGTGTTCTCTCTATTTAAAGAATATTCTCATTTTAAAAACGCGGAACTGACATCACAAATTAAACATGCTTTTGGATACCTCTCATCACTGCTGTTGATCAACCACCAGAATGATACAATGTGGAATTAGTGTTTGAGTAAGTGGGGTAAGTGATAACCAGTCCCCAAGTCTGGTTTAGATCTTCCTGAATAGTACTCTAGAAGCATCATCTACAAATATTGGTCTTACAAGAAATACTTTCTCAGGAGCTAAACATAATTAAGTAGACAATTAACATTTTCAGCCTTTCCTTCTTTTTTTTTTTATTCTGTGTTCTTAAGCATTTTATGCAATATCATTAAACAGATGTGCAAATGAGAATATAAAAAAATTGATGAAAAAGATTATTCACCTGCTCTAACTCTTGTTTAAACCAAGGAAAAAATTTGCAGCATCTGGAGTGTTGCAGGATCACGTTTTCTCAAATAAACAGGAGTTTCAGGCAACAAAATGTTAAAAGGTGATTAAGAAATTTTTCCTCCCGGTCAGTTATTTCCCAGCTGCTTGCTGCGAAGTTTCTGGTGCCTCCTTTGAACTGTCTTTTATTAGGCACTATCAGATAAAGTAGGACAGTACAATCTATTAACATATTGGTCCAATGTAGTATAGCACTGACTACATTCTGAAGTTAATTTTAAACACTTTGAGGCTTTAGCACTTTGAGGCTAGCTCTCAGTCTCAAGTCTGTCTTGCCAGGAGAAGAATGATCCATCTGCTCAGCACACATCTCTCCCTGACATCTGCCTGACAGGGCTTACGGCACAGGACAGACCCTGATCACATTCATGATCTTGGCATTTGAACAGCATGCTCAGTACTTCTGTTTTTCACCTACAAAGGCATAGCACATAACAGATCTGTTTGGATGTGCTGGGCACCCAGATCCAGACTGATGCCTGGTCAGAGGCAGTGGAATGAAGATACCAATCTCTGGCAGTAATATGACAAATTCTATAAGTAAAGAAGTAGGATCAATCTATGTGAAACTGTGCAGCAGACAACTATCATCATAAAATCCTCCACAGACATTTCAGAGATTTTTTCCCATGCTTTGTCCACAATGCACCATTTTATTAATTCACATAAGGAAATGTGCTATCTATACATTCAAAAATACTTTTTAATTGGCAAGACTAAAAAAGAATAGATTTTAAAATCTTGTCTTTTGTCATCATTGTGGTATTTTCTCAGCATCCAAGAGGAAATGACCCTTCTAGAAGGGTACGGTCCCACAGCAGATGTGACACAATAGTGTTCTTGGGGGAGCACTGTACATGAAAGCTCATTTCAAAGGTGATTCCCTGAAAAGAAAATTGCTTTAAAAAATCTTTACTTAAATCTAGAGATCTCATTCCATTCTTCCCACAGACTTAAGGAGCAGATTCTTCCTAAATGATCTGCTCTGTCTACATCCCTCAAGCTTGTCTTCCAGATACCACTGCACGATGAGTAAGTGAAAGTTTTCACCACAGAGGTGAAAAATTGCTACCTTTCAGTCACCAATTTGCTCAGTTCTGCAGAGGTGTAAATCAGCTGTACAAGGTAGGATGACAGAGTATCAGCAGCCAGGGCTTTATAATTTTCCATGCAGTTGAGTCAGAGTGCATCCCTGACCTTGTATTTCTCTCCTCCTACTCTCCCTGCAGAGTGCACAGTTCTTCACTGTCCCTGCCTGCAATCTTGCCACTGTTGGTGCCAGAGCCTTCCCAACTGCTGCTTCTGCCATCTGGAACAGCCTTTCTGCATCTCACTGCTTCATTGCTCCTCTGTCTCTGTTCAAGTCCCTATCTTTTCTCTCTCATCTACTACTTCATCATTTTTCTTTTACTCTCTGTTCTTGTTTATATTTTAACTCTCTAATGCTCCTCGGACTCCAGCTCGCATACAAATATGTTAAAATGAAATATAAAAAATGATTATTTGATAATGCTTGATATTCTTTGTGAGTATTTTAGAAGATGAAAAAGTAGCGGGAAATAAATAGAGATTAGGTTGCAAATAGAGCAAAAAAAGAACAAATTCCATAACACCAACACTAACTTCAAGGGATTTTTCTTACCTAAAGAGTAGATTCTCATCGTACAGCCAGATCCAGGGAAACTCAACCTTTCTTAAAATACGGTACACTAAATCTCTGCCTCTGCCCTGCCTGGTTCAGATAATTTGTGGGAGCATGCAGCTTTCCGTTATCCCTGGCTAATGCTGTGAGCAGCAGGCTACCTTACAAGTATGCACCATGACTCCTCTTCCTCACCAGGGTTCAAGCTTCCTGAACTGAACTTGACCAGCAAGACAGAGAAACAAATCTCCCTAGTTCATGATCCCTTGTATACCAAATAACAACAAAGCCATGCAGAGAACATTCTTGTGGAGTTCCATTCCCTTATTATAATGAATGAAACTGTATTCTGAGAAAGTAGATTTTGATTATATAGAAGCCTGTGTGCAACAAACGTAAAAATGCATTTTTTTTCTTGTTTTTCCTCCACTAAACCTGTATCTGAGTGTATTAAAGCCATGTAACGATGATGTGGTTCATTTTCTGCCCAAATAAAGCCCATGGCTTTTCTCAGGCCATCAAGAGATTTCTGTGAGAAAGGGGTTAGAAACCATTTACAAAACTGTGCATGGCACTGAACAGAAGATTTACTCCTTTAATGACATCCAGATATGGGATGCCATGGAATATGCAGACATCTCACTTGTTTCTCCCCATACAGGGACAAGTGTACTTCGTTTCTGCCTCCTTGATTGGTGACCTGCCCAAGACACCCTCTGATCTGCATGTTCATATGGATCTTTGGATGAAAATCTGGTGTATACTGTGGTCTCAACTCGTCCAGGGAGCTGGTTTCTCAGACTCTGAATTATAGGCTACTTTTTGTTTCCAGTATTCACAATAAGAATATATCTAATCTTTCAGAAGTATTTTTTAATTTCACATTTGCAATAAAAATGCAGTGCATTTCATTAGCACAGATATGTACCAAAGCCATGCCAACCCCAGTGTTCTTGGTTTCAGTCACAGCAGAGCAAAATGTGTTTTTTTTTTTTTTGACAAGCAAAGTATTTCAACAAATTTCTGATACTGAAAGAGCAGATATCAATTTATGTATACATTTTTTCTGATCAGATGTACATGCTACCTGGGCCACTCTCACTATTAGAAACAGAAACCCAGTATTTGCTACTAATATTGCTCTTTAAAATGACCACACACATAAATAACCAGTGGTAATTCACACTAATTTTTAGAAAATGCATGCATGCAGATACACAAATTGCACAAATGAATTGGATCTCTTTTTTTAAAATGCCACGATGCACACCCTAAAACAGATGCTAAATTCTAACTTTGAGACAAGTTACACTTTAAATGCCACATATCTCAGCTAGTCGCACGCAGCTAGTGAAAATTAAAAGTTAAATTTCTCACATAATTGAAAAGTGGCAATAATTTTTATTGGCCCTGTACAATCATTAGTTAGTTCATTTGGTACTATACAGGAAAGTGGAGAAAAATGGAATCAGTTTGTGCTTAAAGTAGCAGAACACTGCTGACATTGCTAATGGTGATGTAACAGCAAGTAACTAAGGTGTAAGAAGGGAATCTTTAATGCAGATACATTTTTAGTCTAAGCAGAAGCCTGAATGAGTCACAGTGAACAATTCAGGATTACATCTTTAAGTAGGTATGCTCAAGCAGAGGAGAAGCAAGGAGGCCATTTCTACTATGCTGAGAGATATCTGAGAGGATGCCTAGACAGTTGCAGCCTTCTAAAATGAGACTTGTAGAGGACACAGAGGATGCAGAATACAAGGTGGAAGAAGATCATTGTACATAAGTAGCTGAGTGAATGGATAATAGTATCTCAGGTGATTTGTAATGACATACTAACATAGGTCAGTCTGAATTCAATGGTGTAACATCACTTTGGCAGAACATTACTTCCTGATTTTTTATGTCTTAATGATGTGTATATATTTGAACAGACAGCCTGATTACTTAAACCTACATACTTAAGTCTCTCTTACATACATTTGAGATGTGAGTCAACTGGCTGCATATCATTCAGCACTGTGGCATATTCACTGACTTGCTGTAGTACACTGACAATTTCAAATCCATGTAATTAGTGCAAAATTTTAGCAAAGAAATATGAAATGACAGATACTGAAGAAAATGAACTAATTTAATACAGCTTTGTTCAATTTCAGTGCTCAGGAATTATCAGGATTTTTCACAGGATCAAGCCTGTATCTTTGGAAGTGCACACGTGTGTATGTGAGGTCAAAAGAGCATGCAATTGTCGCAGCAGTTACTCTTCTTTTTTTTTTAACGTTCCTGAGTGTTTGCCTGCACCACTCTGCAGGCTTGCCCTTCCTGCTGGAGTCTTTTTTATTGATCGCACTTGTTTCACTGAAACAGTCCCAGAATGAGCTATTTTGGCTCTATCATTTCATAGATCAAGAGTTTTCTAGATTTCAAGGGAGTAGTTAGCTTTAAGAAATAACCAGACCTACAGAGGTGGTAATGAAAAGACAAGAACATTCAGGAGGCAATTTCATTCCAAATTCTGAATGGCAATAGAGGCAGATGGATACTTGGAAAATGTGCTCCTTAATGTTTTGTTATAAATATTGGTGAATATCCATCAGATGAAAATACTTCAACCACCCTCACAGCCCAAGCTATACTGGAAGGACCACTGCAAATGATTCTGCAGATCATTCACTTGAGGCTCCCAGTGTCAACTTTATGATGCTTCCAGTCACAACCTCTACCAAACAATACCAAAACAGTAGGTAGGCTTTTGTGTTTCTTTTGGCTGTTTTTCTTTCTTTCTTGTTTTTCTTTTTTCTCCAGGATTCTGTCTTTTGAATGATGGGATATAACTACAAAAACAAATTGACACAAAGGAATCTAATAAGTAGATTTTTGGCTTTTGGTATGTGAATTGCCACATACCAACTATTCATTTACATCATCTTGTCTTAAGATATACATAAGGGTATATCTCACACTGACTTTTGATATTTCATTTTGAAATTCATTTATCAGAAAGACCATATAACAGTAGTTGTTTTGGAGTGTCCGATCTTATGAGAACATATACACATTATTTGTGATAAGAGCCTATGCTATAGCAAGCAGTAGTTTTTGAGAATTTTTTGCTCCTAAGTCACTTAGGGAGTTGCATTTTTCTGAACATTTTAGCTTGTTCTATTTTCAAATTTGACATGATTACTTTTTGCTTTAAAAAGAAAATATTTCTGATCTATTAGTTCAGTAAGGAGTTGTGTTCTACTTTTATTCTTATTAGAATGAATGTATAATAAGTTTCCTATTCAGATCTTTCACAAATAAGCAAATAGCAAAACCTGTTCATTTCTTTGATGGCAATAAAATTCTTCAGAATAATTAGAGTGCTACAGATCCAGTAAGAAAAATGAAATGAAAAATAAACTAAAATCTCCTTTTGTTTCATCACAGAGGTGTAATTTACCAACATGAAATAGAGTTTGAAAGAAGAACAAAAGGTTTTCACCACCAGCATTCAGTAAAAATGAGGCAGTTATCTATGCGGAGTTCAAACTGTACAGACAAGTTACTCTTATATTGTAATTGTGACCTTCAGCATCATCCATCTGCTACAGTGAAAATTAGAAACCATCAACCAAAGTATCCAACTTTCTGCTGATGAGATCATTTAGATGTCTTCAGTTCTATGTATTTCTTCTGCAATCTACGGTTCTGTCTAATTAACTGGTATCAAAGAAAAAATTCACATGCATGATAGATACCTATTTCCTTTTTTGGTTGCTGCACTATGACAGCTCATCATAAAATGTCGAAAACGTAACACCTTGGTGAAGGGAAAAAAGCCAATAAATTTAGATGGAACCGGTGGCATGGAGGCAAAATATAGGGCTAAGCATACACAGAATGTATTAGGCAGTGTTTCTGAAAGAGAATACAGAATTTGTTATGAGGAATCACAAGACAAATTCTTTCCCTTCTTCAGAAAAAAATAACTAACAGATGTTAGATTAAAAAAAAATAACAGATACTCAAATAGATAGTTTTTCAAGGTCAGTTAGGATATGGATCATCTCTATATTGGTGGTGTTTATGGACAACAATGGGCTATGTAAATTCAGTCATGAGGATTATTCCCATCTCCCTGGCATGTTTCATTTCTTCCCACAGATAGATAGTACCGTAAAGTGATATGTAGATCTAGCCTGATGTTCAGATGTAGCCTGAGCTCTAAAAACAAATGCGCTTACTACTGGGGTGTCTTCTCCCCTTACAAATACCACCAAGAACAGTTAAACAACAATCACTCTTGCATTTTTGCTCCCGAAATGTAAAGACTTAGCACAAGTGAGCTAGGAGAAAAATTCCCCATTTCAAAAAGTTCCTTGATATTCTCTCATCTATTGCTATTTATGTGGACTTACTAGTATACTGCTTTAGATTACATTTATTTATATTACTATGGTGCTCTGAGGTACACTGAGACCTCTAGGCATTAAATCTCAAAAGAGAAATCCGTGTGGTATAGCTGATCTAATGATTCCTAAAACCACAAGCAGTTTTACTGGAGTATTTTGTCCTTTAAAGAATGAAAATAACAAAATCCCAATTAAATCTGTTTTTAAGACACTCATTATCAGTAAGTAACAAAACATTACTATACAGAGCAAGTGACAATAATCAAAGCATTGCAAAAGAAGCATCCAGAACTACTGTGGAGCATAATGAAAAGGAAAAAACTCAACATATTGGGAGAGGCTGTTAGAACAGAACAGATGCGCACTTGTTCAATAAATTGATTTGGTTTGTACATTTGTTTGTTTAAAAAGAGAATCTAAATTTCTGAGGGTTACATTTAAAAGCCACTAATCTTGGTTAACGTAGGAAATATTCCCATTACGTATTTCCAGAGCAAGTGAATATTTCCATATATAAAATTCACAATGCAATAAATTTAATGTGGATGATTTTGAGTACTGAAATAGTACTGAGGAATTCTGTCTTTCCAATTTTTTTTTCAGTATAAGTAATTAACTGCTCCACTAGTTCCATACTCATGTGTAGAAAATTTATTTTTCTAAGTTGTACATGATCAGCTATTTACTTACCAAAGAAGTGCATATAGAGTAATATTTTGTTTATTTTGGAATCTCAGTCAAAAAATGCAATTTTTTCAGTGTGCATTTTACTTGAATCAAAGTACTTCATATTTGTTGGTCTGATGGGAAACATTGGAACAGAGCTTGGAGGCTCGATTGCAACTCCAGTTGTTCTCAACATCTGCTTTCTTTCCCCCCAAAATACTATGTAGAAGATGTTATTGCATCTTATTAGAAATGTATTTGGATCTCTGAACACCAAAGAGGAAGAAGATTTAGCGTCTTGGTTGTAATTGGCCAGTATAAAATTTGGCTTACAAAATTCAGAATCTCTCCAAATATTCAGGGTGGTTTGTGCCTAATTTGCAAATATTTCAATCTCAGTAAACACTGATGTGCACAAGCTGGTGTGTTTAATATGAGAGCCTCATTTGCTAACTAATAGAAACATTATAGTACCATTCAATAAAAGTCTGTGAAAAAGGCTTTACTCGAAATATAGCAACTCCTTCACCATTTCTGATAGCAGTCTAATTAGACACTTCCATATGCAGAAGTATAAATTTAACCTGAACCTGAAAACTAAGCACATGTGACATCTGTGTTAATTATACTCTGACAATTATTCAGTTAGTAAACAGGAGAAAGCAAATTAGTTACGAAAAACCATGACAAGAATTGCATTCAGTGCAAAGTCACTGCAAATAAAGTATTTTAAGTCAGATTCAAGTGTATAACGTGCTGTAAATATGCCACCTGAGATAGATAATGAAGTAATTTTAATATCATAATTGGATACTTAGATTATCAAACATCTCATAAACTGAAAAAAGTACTTTTAGAAGAACTGTAAGTATAAGTGATTACACAGTGAATATAAGTAGCTGAAAAATTTCTATTTCTTGATTTCTTATTAATATATTTTAATTATAGTATAACAACTAAGTCTAATCAATGATGAAGTACAGATATTTCTCTAAATATGAATTCCACGTTCAATGATAAGCAAGACTGAACTTACAAACTTTCGTCATCTAATTTCACATGATTAAACAATGTTACATATTTAATTTCAACCAACCAACAAAACAAATTACACCACCCAAACAATCAGCTATCCATCCAAGAAAATAAGATAAACATCTAACATTTGAAACTATTCTGAAACATAAAAAGGAAAATAACATCTAAAGAACATTTTTTAGAACTCTTTCAACACACTGTAAAAACTAGATATGCTATCTAGGGAACACAACAAAACAAAAAGTTTCCATGATCACGGTTTCAGAATTTTATGAAAGTTCACTTCTAAGAAACACTAGATAACGTTTTAAGAAAAGTCTTAGCAAATATAGCACCAATAAACTTTTACAGTCATTACAGAGATGGTGTAGTCATTATAAAGATGGCATGTAGGAGGCAAGAATGACAGAAGATATTACATGCATATGAAATGAATGAGAACTTGGCTGGTAAAATTTGTCTGCCATCACTGTAGGTATGGAAGCTTGTAACCTGTCCAAACCTGGGTGAGATTTTATGCAGTGAATTTATTGCCAAAATCATAGAATCATAGAATCATCACAGTTGGAGAAGACATCCAAGATCATCCCATCCAACTGTCCGTCCACCATGAATATTGCCCACTAAACAGTGCCCCTAAGACCTACTTCTATCCTTTCCCTAAACACCTCCAGGAACAATGACTCCACTACCTCCCTGGATGGCCTGTTCCAATGCATCACCACTCTTTCTGAGAAGATTTTTTTCCTAATATACAAACTGAACCTCTCCTGGAGCAACTTGAGGCCACTGCCTCTTATCCCATCACTGTTACCTGGGAGAAGAGGCTGATTCCCACCTCCCTACAATCTTTTTTCAGGTACTTGTAGAGAACTAAAAGGTCTCTCCTGAGCCTTCTCTTCTCCAGATTAAAAAATCCCAGTTCCCTCTGCTGCTCATCAGAACACCTGTGTTCCAGACCCTTTAAGAGCTTTGTTGCCCTTCTCTGGACACTCCCCAGGGCCTCAGTGTCTTTCTTGTAGTGAAGGACCCAAAACTGAACATGGTATTCAAGATGCGACCTCATCAGAGCAGAGTGAGGGATGATCACTTCTCTGCTCCTGCTGACTACACTGTTTCTGACACAAGCCAGGATGCTGTTGGCCTTCTTGGCTACCTGGGCACACTGTGGGCTCATGTTCAATCGAGCATTGACTAACACCTCTAGATTCTTTGCGTGACCTGTGAGCCACACTGCCCCAGGCTTCTAGCAATGCATGGAGTTGTGGCCAGAGTGCAGGACTTGACAATTGGTCTTGCTGAGCTTCATCTCATTCAAAACATGGGGATTCTGGAGTTCTTCAACATAAATAATTACGATTGTTCTTTTTAAAATTGACATAAATGCAGTATTTGTAATACACGTCAGTTTTAGCACTAGCTAGAGTGTTTCAGCTTGAAAGCAAACAACAACAACAACAAAAAGCAGAAATAAGTCTCAAACTGATGCTGATTCCTGAAAATTCATCCAAAACAACTAAAACTTTCTGGAAATGTCAGACAGCCACATCTTTTAGTAGTCCTCAAAACAGTATCTATAAAATTGATTTGGTTATGGGGATCTTTGCTGAATACAGTAGTAGCTGTAGCTGAGAGTTCACCACAGTTGTTCTGTTGAATCTATGACTTTCCCATGCCATTTTCATGGACTTTTAAACTACATTAGCAATTTGGTCTGATAGATTAACGTACTCGGCAGTGCAATCCCTTGTCATACTCAGTTAATGCTTCTGACTTACTGTAAGTGCAATGTCCATTATTAACCTCAGACACTTTTTTTTTGGATGAGTCAGAACCTGGCTATTGCTAATTGGAAACCAGTAACCCTTAAAGATTTAAAAAATCCAAATGGAACAAGGACAGATAAACAAAAATTCCTTGCAAATCGTTTACTTTTCTCTGATGAAAACAACATAAGGTATGGATTCCATTGGTGGTCCTGTGCATACCCGTGTAACTGGGAGAGTGGTCAGAAAAGCATAAGAAGATGAGAGGAACAGCCTTCACGTACTCAGAAGTTTGGGCAGAAGTTGAAGTAGGAAAACGAAAAAGGAAACAATGAGAGACTAGGTTAATCTGTGTCCTAAATGACTGCTTTAAAACTAAGTGGAGGTGTGGACTTTACTTGATTTTACCTGTGTACAGACTGAAGTTGGACTGTAAATCCAGATTGTGCCATCCTATAGGACCTGACCAGAATATATCACAAGTCTCCTCTGGAGAGCATACATGCATCCTTTGGGAACTGATACAAGGCAGGAGCAGGTGTATACCAAGGTCTTGTATCTTGCTTTGATATAGGAAGCAAATGCACTCTCAGAGAGATGTTGATACCTAACAGATTTTTGGCTCTACTCAGACTTGGAGGAAAATCACTGAGAACCACAGTAGGACACATTTAGAAATAAATGTTTCACATAGGCTGAGATCATGATGAGAAATTTGGAGTTGTGTGTATTTTTAAGTAAAATCTAATTTTCTTTCAATGAGCGTGCTCTTTGAGAAATGGGCCCTTATTTATGCAGATTGGTTTTAAATGAGAATATTTAATGAGAGAATTTGATCCTTGTACAAAGAAAACTGTTATAAATGTGCACCTAGGCAGCACAAGCAGCCTCACTGCCTATTCAAGCACTTATTCTGGGCTGTTTTTCTTTTACTCTTTGACAAAGTTTATACTGCATGTTCCTAATTAGAATGAAAGATAGTTAAATGATGTTTATTTTAAACTCATCTATTCTTCTGCTATCTTTATAAATCTAAGAGAGTGTTACCAGACTGACAGGTGGCAGCATGGCCCAGTAGATGCTAAATTGCTTAGCAACATTTTGGACTTTTCAAGTTTTAAAAGAAAGAAAAGGTTCCAACTTTTTATTGTTTATATGTCACTTGGAAATGGCTCCTTGTAAAAGTTCTGACCTTGTTCTGCACCTAGTACTCTGACGTAACTATTGCATAGGGCATATTTGAAGAGTCTTGTTTAAGAAAATATAAAAATTAAATTTTGAATCTCTTAATATTCAATTATGCTCAAACTATCCTGAAGGAAATTTCAAGGAGGCTGTAAGTTCTGTTGGCATGCTAATGTAACAGCTGTGAAAGCATGAATTAACAGCTACAATGGAGAGCTGCCGGCAGGTACTGATTTGTAAGCCAATCTGAACTCTTGAAGGTAACTGAGGAGTGACTTAGAAATGACTTCACACTGAAAGTAGGACCTTCTTTCCACCCATAATTCTGTCCTTTCTCAGAACAGTATTTTTGGTCTAGAAAAACTGGTGCTGCCAAAAAAATTTTTTTCTAAAAATATTTCCAAGACACTACTGACTGTGCAGCTGCATGTGTACTTTCCAATGGCCCCAGGGAGGGAAGGTACAGAAACTAGAACAAGTGCGCAAAGATGAAGAAGCGTATTTCATTGACAGTCACATTGGCTTCTGCTACTTTAAAGTTACTGTGAAAGTAGTTAGTGTTTAGGGATTCTGCCAGTTTCTCTCTGTTAAGCACTACTGAACATAATGTCTTAAGAACTTCAGCTGTGAGCTAACCCAAAATAACTCACTCTTTTGTTGCAGAATCACAAAATCACAGAATAGTTGAGTTTGGAAGGGATCTCTGACAGTTCTCTGGTCCAGCCCCTATGCTCCAGCAGGGCTTCCCAGAGCAGTTTGCCCAGGACCATGTATAGGCAGCTTCTGAATGTCTCCAAAGAGGATACTCCACAGACTTCTCAGACTGTGACAGTTTTCTGTCATTCTCTCTGTGAAGAAATGTATCTGGGAACCTCCTGTATTTCAGTTTGTGTTCATCTTGTCACTGGGCACCACTGAAAACAGTCTGACTCCATCCTTCTTACATCCTCCCTTCAGGTATTTATGAATTTGTATTTGTCTTATTGAACCATCGCGTTGGCTATTTTCTTGTTATATCATTTTTGACATCACAGTCAAAGCTGAATCCTGTGACTTGGCTATTCTGGTCTTGGAATACTTGTAGGACATGATGACAGACTTCTCACAGCCTTGTTCTTTTCACCATAAAGCTGTTTTAGACAGTTATCTTTTTCTGCTTGCTGCCCTGCAATTGAAATCTCCTGAGTGACAGTGCTGAAACTGAGCCAAACGTATGGCTAAAGAGGTCAGAGATCTTGGGAAGATGGAATACATTGATTTTGAGTAAGAATACTTATAGAGACTTATTCTTAAGTCCCAAAGTCCCAAGCAGAGTAGAGAGATAGCGTACTTCAAATTGTTTTAACATACGGTATCAAAAGAATTATTCATAGGCAAAGGAATAATCTTGGAATCTGTTTGTTCTAAAGCATAGGAATGAGGAGAGATGGATGTTTAGAAAGTGTTGGAGGAACTGTATCTCACATTCTTACCTGTTACATCCCTCAACTCCAATATTATATCAATGCAATTTTCAGTGCTTATCTTTTCCCTACTCTTTCTTACTCTGTTCAAGTCATGAAAACCTCTCTGATTTACCTGGGAGCTCAGTTCTTCTTTTACTGCATCCTTTCTAAAATTCTCAAACTCATCTTCTTTCTAGAGATTGGAAGGTGAAGAAAAGAATAATCTCTTGTTAGCGATAGCAAGTCATTTCCTGCCTCTAGCTTGTCTTCCTGATGAACTACAGAAAACTTTGGTCTATTACAGTCAAAAATTAAACCCTAGGAATGCATTCCATGATTCTGTTTAAGCCAACATCATCTGCCACTGCTGATAACATCCTATTTTCCTGCTTTCTTGTAACCATCCTGGTTCAGATCTGCCTTGCTGTCTTTGCACCCAACATGTGATATTTTCTTCTTCATGCCCTTCCTTATTTCCCCTTACTTCATTGCCTGTTAACTTGAATACCTCTTCTGCCCTCCAATGCGCATGCCTTTCTACATTTCAGAAGTGTAATTTGTATCTGATGCTGCAGTGCCAGATAGACAGGGATGAGGTAAGCAGCTGAGCTGTTGTATATCTTCATTAAGTCACTCATATACTTTGTCTTCCTTTCTTTATCTCAGGAGGGTAGGAACTGGAGATGAAGTGCCACCCAGACTTCCATGGCAACCTTTAACAACTTTAATTGCTTTTACTTTGTTTTGTATTGGATGTTGGAGGCATTTGCTTCTTCTTCTTCTTTATTTTTTTATTTTTATTTTTTTAAGCTGAGTAAGAGAGAAACAGCCACTCTTCTTGTTTTTCTAACTAGTGCAAGAAAGCAAAGTAGAATCAATGATTTATGCCAAACCCTAAGCCCTCAAAAACATGGGCATACAACAAAAACATTAATAGATGCTTAGAAGTAAAAAGCAGAAGAATGAATTCCATGGCATCAGATGGCGGGAAAGGTAGCTCACTTTTTAACCTTCGTCAGTATGCATTTAGAACCAATGTGTACAGAGACACTGGCAGCCATTTTCCCCCACACAGCACACTGAAGAGCTGCATGGAGACTTCTGCTAGGTCTCAGTATTACTTAGCTGGAAATTAGGATTGTCAGGTGTTCAGCAACAAGGAAAGGCAGGGAGGTGAATGAAGAATAAACATTTGGATTTTTTACAGCTTATATACTTAGGGACTTTCTCATTTAAACAGCAGTATTTCTAAGGTACGTGGGAAATACAGTCCACAGCTCTGCTCCAGAAGAGGACAAAGCAGGAACTCAAAATCTAAGTTTCACATCTCATATGTGTACTCTTTTCCAGGAGCTTGAAGGTCAACCTCTCTCATCACTGATGTAGTACGAAATGTGTTTCCAAAATTTTAGCTGCTTTTTATTTACATTTCCTGTTAGGGAATCTATTTCTGTTCAATACCCAAATTAATTCATGTGGGACTTTTAATGTGAGGTGTTGAAGTTTCACTCCAAGTAGTTTTATTAAAAGTAAGCATGGGTTATACGCTGCAAGAAGTTTTTGTAAACCAAGATATGGTAGCACTATTAGATCCAGATGGTAAAAAAAGATTAGCTGTTACTCACTCACATCTTGGGGCTTTAAACCGAAAACATTTCAGTACAGTCTTTGCTGTTACTTTTTCTTATTTACTCTTTTGGGAGGAGTGAATAAATGGAGATATTAAGAAAATTCTAGGAACCTTAAAAATACTAAAATAGTTTGATTCAAGAGTAACTTCCCAGATTTGCCTCATCATTGCTGCTACAGCTCCCAGAAGATTCATAGTTTGGCAACTGGCATTCCTGCAGTGTTTCTACCAGGAATTAATTTCAGTACTCAGTAAAAAAAAAAATACTGAAAAATGGTTTTGCTAGTGAGGTGAATATTGGCAGAATACAACATTCAAAATGCATGATTATTGGATGATGCTGTGCTGGAAATCTATGCCTTGGCAGCTATAACATTTCTATTTCTGTGAAACTGGAAAAAGTTGACTTCACACAGAAAATACTTATTTGTACAACTATTGTTTTGCTCAGAGCAGCTCAGAATCCTGTCATTTCCTGAAACCACATAGACTCTCCAAAAAATGAAGAAGTTATTATAATAAAAATATTTACTTATCTACTAATAGGTATCAATTCATATTTATTTGTCAATTTGTTAAGAAAACAACCACGAGCCACCTAAAAAGGAAAAAATACAGGATCTCATCTAACGTCTATAAAACCTGACTTATTTCACTTAATTACATTCTATACAGGAAATTTATTAAACACCAGTAACTGAATTACAAAGTGGAAAATAAATCTCTTTTATTAGAACCAATATTCAAACCAGGTCTTGGCCTCTGACGTAGAATATTCAACAATAATCTTATTTTTCTATATTAATTTTCTCTTCTTTGTGATTCTGCTGTTGGCCTGTAATTTCCTTTTTAATTATTTTCTTGGCATGAATGAAGGTAAAACATCTTTAATTTTATGCTGGATTTTTCTACACACTTTTCTCTGAAAACCTTTTTTTTTTGTGCATCTGGTTTTAAATTACAGTACTCAACCACTCAAAATCTGTGCTTATGCTTACAATATTTGGATTAGTCTCCATGTTTACTTTTTTACTACATAGGCAATATAATGCTATCTATTCACATTCTGTAGGGATCTGAATAGAAGTCCACTAGACTTACATACAAACTGTGGGTCAAATATAGGAACAAGTAATAATGATAAAAAAGTCATGAAGTGAGGAAGCCAACACGTGCCAGATCAACCCCTGTAGCATTGCTCCAGCTCACCAATGAAGCTATTTATATTGGCAGATCCATTTGAGTGACAGCAAAGCAACATCTTCCAGCAGTCAGCAACCAACCATTCATTCCAAAACTCAAAAAAATATTTGTATTCAAAAGCTACCATTTTAAAGATCCTTTAACATTTTGCAAAGTGTAATAGCAAGATGAGCAAAAGGGAAAAAATGTTCACTACCATATAATCATAGAATAGCTGAGATTGGAAGGGACCTTAAATATCATTGAACTCCAAACCCACATGCCATGAGCAGGACTGCCAACCACTACGACTTTCTATCTTTCCATGTTCTATTACTTTTTATCTTACTCTTCCTCCCAAAAGAATCCAGAAATATCCATGGAAGAAAAAACTCCATAAGCAGAGGGAGGATGCATGAGGAAAACTGGCTTTATTTATTTATCTGTCCATCCATCTATCTATTTTCTGATAATGTAGTGGTTTTGCAGTGTACTGAGGAGACATACAATTGATTTACAAAGGCTTCATTTTCTCACCTTACCTTCTATATGCCACATTAATTACGCATTTCCAGAGATTCTTCCAAGAGTTGTATTTGAACTCATCTGAAACTCCTCTGAAAATCATACCTGCCAGTGGAACTTGTGACTCTGTAGAAAGAAAGGAAATTATTAGAATGCATAATTGTTAACTGGGGTAAAAACTAGAAATTTATCAAATCCCACCCCCCCGAGATCAGAAGGAAAGCCTGCAGCAAGGAAGTCAGCAGGAGAGGACCAGTCTAGGGAGCATTTAAAGAAATTGGACATACAGAAATCCAAGGTGGTGCACAGAAGTTCTGAGAGAGCTCAGCGCATTCATAGAAGATGAGGAATTCTTGATATACCAGAGAGTTGCACTGCCATCCAGAGGGACCTGGAGAATTGAGGTCAGAAGATTTGCATGGAGTTCAGAGAGGGGAAATGCAGAGTCCTGCAACTGGAGTTGAAAGACTCCTGATGGACACTCAGCTGGAAAGCACACTCTCAGGGCAGGATTTTGGGATCCCTGTGGACAAGTTGAACAGTGAGCAACCTCACTGCAAAAAACCTGGTGATAACCTGAGCCCCATTAGGAGAAGTTCTGCCAGCAGGTCTAAGGAGATGAATCTTCCCCTCTGCTCAGCACTGGTGAAGCTACACCTGGAGTACTGTGTTCAGTTCTGAGACCAGTACAAGACACATGTAGACTTATAGAAGCAAGTTCATTACAGGATCACGAAGATGATAAAGGGACTGACATTTTTCATATGAGGAGAGGCTGAGAGAGCTGGGGTGTTTATTCTGGAGAAGACTCAAAAGGACCTCATAAATAAAGGATGTCTATATATACCTGATAGAAGGTAATGTGGAAGAGAGAGCCAGACTCTTCTCAGCAGTGCAAACTGACTTTGCCCAAGCAATTAAGTCTATCACAGCCCAGCACTATTATTGAAATGAAGTATAGGCATTCCCTAAAAGACAACAGAACAATCTCAGATCATTTATTATATAAAATAGTATGAAGATTAAATCACATATCTCAATTTTATTTTAAAATGTGGATATTTCAATGATTTGAGATTGAAGTATAATCCTTGGATTGTAAGGGAATCTTTTTAACATATTTAATAAGCAGCCCAGGATTTCACATAAGTACAAAGATTCTGAATTTAAAATTCTGGAGTTGGTTTTCACCAAATACAGCTAAATCACATGCATTTCATAAGATGCTGTGGTTGAGTACTAAAAACTCTCATTAAAATTCTGTTTCAAAGTCTTACATGTTTGTAATGAAAGCAATTAAAGGATGTTTAAATAACTTTAATGTTAGGACAGAAACCAGTGAAATCAAAGGATTTAAAAGTCAAAGCAAACCCTTTCATTTTTCTCTCTTTTTTTTTTTTTAAAAAAAAAATAAAACCGTGGCTCATTAAACTGATTAATACAAGCTAGGCATATGGCATAATTTGTGACTCATAGCCTTCTCATGTCAATGGAGACATTCACATTGGCTGCAGTAAATGTAGAATCAGAGTATGTGTAACATATAAACTTTTGCAGATATTTTTCACTGGATACAACAAGCCTATTCTCAGAGATTTTCTGTCACTTGACAGTTGTGCATTTGTGAGGACAATTATAGGTAATATAAAGACATTTCCATTACCCATGACTAGTCCTGGTTGTAATCACATATCACATCTTACTTTCAAAAGCTGAAGTGACCCCGTTCTGTTTCAGGACTTAGAAATGGCAATTCATCTGCCTAACATACCTGCTGACTGCACTCTGCTCAGCTTACCATACATTTTCCCTCTGGTCTACATACTATTGATTATTATTTCCTCATTAAAATATCCTTTCAGATAGGAGACAGACTCCTTTCATTTAAATACTTTTTTTTTTTTTCACTAAAAATTGATCCTTCTATGAGATACAGACTTATTGTATACATTTGGTGCACATTGCACATCACATTTCTCTAAAATTCTCTCACCTAAATGATCTTGCAATAAAACTTTTCCTCTCTATTTTGTTTTAAAGAAAAAAAACCAAAACCACTGAAATTAAAATACATTTTCACAAGTTTTTAAATTGATGTTTCCAGACAGACATTTCATTTGCTGAAGATTTACAGGGACATTATAAAACCATAATTGTGTAATAATCAGACAGTACTATAAACTAAATAAATATCAACTGATTATTAAAAACATCCATTGTTATAGTAGTACTTAATTCTCTTTAATGTGTTTTTAATAATGCTTTTATATTTAATGTAGGATGAATGACTTATTAAAAGTAAATTTTATGTGTTTTACATTCTCTACATGTTTGGTGTTTGGCCATTAGCACTAATGGGATTTGAATAGTATTGAGTTCAAGATAGCCCCCAAGTAGAAATGTGGGAACCTTAATTAAATTTTTATTAAAATCTTCAATTAAATGCAATGTTAGATTATTAAGATATTTTTGCATATTGTTTAATGTCAGTTACTTATTAAACATTTTCATAGGCTTTGGAAAATGGTCTCAGAGCAAGCTGATAGCTCAAATTTACTTGAAAAATGTTGGTGATCAATTCTCTCATCTTATGGGCAAAACTGGATTTTCATAGAATATTTCTAGATACCTATGAAGCTGAACTGGAACAGTACCTAATGAATAGCTTAGCTATTAATAGGATTAATTTGCAGAGGGATGTTTCATGTTATAAATACTGAAAATCTTTCTGGCTTCAAATAGTGATAGTAAAGTAGACTGGAATGGTCCTTCTTGTAGAAAAAGCCTACTTTATGCACTGCTTTTTTCAGTAGTTGGCTATCAAACTGTGGAACTATGAACTACTAAGCTCTATGGTAAGTTGATCTGTACTTATGCCACTGAATAAGTGGCATCACACCTTGCTGTTTCTGTCTCACCTTGTGATGTAAGGAAAATCATTGTGCTTCACTAAGAAGGCGAAGTATTATTGTTAAATTTTTCAGAAGAATGATTTTAGACCACATAAATCATAGATCAAGAAGAATCATCTTTGTGATTCTTCATGGGATACCTAAACTGAAGGGAATCAGGAAAAAATCAGGAAAAGGGCACTCCTCCCTCTGCTCCAGACCACACCAGAGACACTGGGAAGGAAAACACATTCAGCTACTACACACTATTATGCAGACAAGTCAGATAAACAGATGCCATAAAATCATACTGCTAACTAAACAAACAAATAAACAATCAACAAAACCAACAAAAGCAACAAAACCAATTACCTACTTAAATTAAGAGGAAGAGAAGTTGGTGATAGATTATAGTATTATTTGTCTGAGGTATATGTAGTATATAAGTATTCTTATTTCTTACTACTTTGCTTAAAGTTTTACCAGAAAGCTTGTTAACTTTGCATCTGTAAGATGTGAGGTTAACAGAATGAATACTACCAAATGGTATTATAGCCAAGATATTTTATAGATGACATAATTAAAAAGATTATTGCAATGGAAAAGAGACAAAGTAAAAGGAAAAAAATTCTTACCTGTGTCCTAGACTTGCAGTAGAAAACTCCAAAGGAGCAATCTCCAATAAGAGATCTTTCTCCAGTGGTGGACAGCCCTTAAATGGGGTCTAGGAGAGGTGGAATCAGACTCCACCGTTTCCGGACACGCAGGTGAATTGTCTTCACCTGTGCTCCCATGGCTGACCCAGTGCTTGCCTCAGGTGATCACCCAGTGGTTCAGGCCATGATTAAACACTTCTCTTTCAGCATCAGTATGTCAGTATAAAGGGGTTAAATGCTATTAAAGCCTTTCTGCACTGAACCCAGAGTATGTTCTTATGGTATGACTCATAATTTTCCTAAACCAATATGATTTTAAATAAAAGTAATTACTAATATAAACTTTTTATCTTTTTTAATGTTATGTTAAGCACATAATATTTATTTTTCTTAACTGAGATTGTGTTAGAACATCATTACTTTCCACAAATTACAAAGATATTCAGCAGCCAATTCTATTTATCTATTTATATCACACTCATTAACTTGTTATTGGAGTTTCTCTGAAGCAGTCTGCAACCACTGGACTCTACTGAGTTTAACTTGTGCTGTAAACAAATGGCTCAAATCAGAATGGTAATTGTCCCCATAGCTACATGGGCAAAAGAGGCTGCTGTACTGAGAATTCCCTTCTTTTTCCCCAGTGTCAATCACTGAGTAAAAAAGGCTTTTCAGATGCCCATTACAGTATAGTAATTAACTGCCAGGATATTTATTCTATTCTAGTTTCTGGGACACTTGCAAGCATGCAGCAGTGAATCCAGCTTTAGCACTGTTTCTGTACATGCCCTTAAAATTTCTCTTTGAATAAGTTGAAACGTCTCTTGCTACATTATTTAAAATAGTCCTTAGGAGAATTCACACAATTTGAAAATGATAGCATGTTCCAGCCCAGGGACAAGTGTGCGTCTGCAGCATAGATGTCTGATAGTACAGTGGTTATGAAAATAGTTGGGTACTGGTGCTGCAAGGAAGACCACTAGTAGTACCTCAGTTGCAGCTGAAATTTGCAGACAGATTTTGTGAAATTAAGAAGGTCAAACTATAATCGATCTTTACAGTCAAAACATCCTTCTATTTTAACCACAACAAATCACACAAGGAATGAAAAACATTCTCAACCATCCTGATTACCTAATGAGACAGGCAGTAGGCAACGCTGACAGATTGTGATCATGAAATATGACATGGCAGGCACTGTAGTTTGAATTAGAATATACAGAAAACTCTTTTCCAGAACAATACATTTTATGAACAAAGGTAATATTTGTCTATGTAAGCAAGTATTAGAGGTAGGAATTTATTATAAACTATCTATAGAAGGATGCATTGCTTAAATTATTAGTATTTCTAGAGATCTAGAGAGAGATGTATACATGATCCCACCTGTAATATAGCGACAGGAACAATGCTTCATCAGAAGTAATCCCGTTTTCCTCTTAGGGATAGGAAAAGATAGAAAGGATTTGGGAAAAGAAATAGTTTTAGAAAATGAGAGAGCAAACAGAGAACTCCAGAGATCAGCTTGGTCATAAACCCGTCTGCAAAGTATTAATTTCTATGACAAATGTTTGTCTAAAGTGAACTTAAAGACTCCATAATATCCCAGGCTTTGCTGTCCTTTTTATTACAGACTTTTTTCTAACCCATATCTTTCTTTCTGAAAGTTAAATCCATTACTTCTGATTCTACTCAGTATTGACATGGAAGAAAGATTAATGCCCTCACTTCTCAAATATCAGTTTCTGAAAACCATTAACATACTCTCCTTTAAGTTTTTTCTACTTTATTCCAAACAGTCCTAGTAGATTTCCTCATAAATCACAGCTTTTTTGCTGTTGTGTTGTTTATTGATTTCTTTTTCTGTGAGGGACCAGGGGGAGGATTGTTACTTTTTTTTAGAATATTGTAATCCTCTGGACTCTTTTGGTGGCTTTGTCAAGAGGCAATGCTTTACACTGAACTGAATATCCTAGCTGAAGACTTGCCAAAACAAAATGAAGGATTAGTTTAGACAACTTACATTAATACAAAATGTCCTTTTGGAAGTAATTTCCTCTCCTTCCCCTCCCCCTCCCCCTCTCCATCTCCCTCTCCCTCTCCAGCACGACATTACTGAATCATGTTCTGCAAGTGTTCTGTACTAACTTATTTGGTAGATGTGAAAGTGTAACAGAAAGATGAAACAATACCACAACACATTAGAATGCCATACCAAATCTGAAAAATGGAACAGTGATCAGTTTCCTTGTGCCATCTCCTAACTCCAAGATACCCTCAACAGATTCATATCTTAGTACCTTAGATGTTTAAATGATTACTCCACATAAAAGTAAATAGAACAAGGAGAATTCAGCAGCCATACTGAAATGAAGAGAGAGTGTTTCGCTGACTGGAGCACACTTCTTTCTTCTAGGATTTGAAATAATTCTCAGTAGTATTGTACTCTTTTTGGGGAAAAAATGGACCCTTGCATTGTAAGTGAATAGAATAAATTAAAGATAGCTATCAATCCAATTTTAAGCTAAATATCCCAATGGGGTAAAAAAGTAATGGAGAAAATAAAACTCAAGAGGGAAATTACAGAGGAATATTAAAAAAGGGAAGAGGAGAATTAGTAATGAAGAAAAATATTTTAAGTGAGATATTTCTTCTGTGGTATTCACTTACATATTCCCTATTGAACACATCCTACAGATGCTTTTAGCTCCACCATGTTACACATTAGGTGAAAGCAGGGCTTGGGACATGTTATTACTACTTGCAACATCTGGTCCCTAACACGTTCTTCTTTGATCAACAGTATGTCAAGTCTTATAGTGAAGCAGATTGCGTAGTTCATCCTTACTGAACCTTCACCCTGAGGACATCCTGTGAAAGGCAAACTCCATCTGCCTCTGAGAAGCCAAAAATAGTTTGAAATACAGAAATTCACAATGGTCATGACATGAAATAAAGCAAGACAGAAATATATTCTTGTTGCTTTTGTAAAGGCATGACAAGCCTCTTTTTATTTATTTATTTATTTATTTGTAGGTGATGGTCTGACATACATCCTTCATTTTGCTCCACTTTCTCCCCTATTCACTGAAGTGGATGGGTCTTAGCACAGCCTGGAGCCAGACATAACATGTGGAAGGTATTGAATGATCCTGTTTCTATGATTAGCAAACTGTGATAAGAAAGATGTCACCTCAGTCACATACAAACCAATTGATACTTAAATGACAGATAAAATGAACTGAAACGCCAATTTTCATTCTCTTCTTTCTGGTCAAAATAGATTCAGTTTTTCATCTTAGACTTGCAGAGAAAATTAAGAGATAAGAGCAGACTAACTGACAGGGCAGATGAAGGGAAGTCCCAATACCTGTGTATATTTTGTGTCAGGCCATATGTCAGAGTGTGTGCATCCCCCCACTAGTCATATGGATCATACTTCGTCAGGCACAAGCCTGGGAGAAAGCCTGAGGCTCCTTCCTCTTTTTGCTTCTGTTCCATTGATGACACCACTTGAGTGCCTAGTGGGAGAAAGCAGTTCCTCCTCCTCCCAGTCTGGCATACGTGGACATGGTGCCAGAGAGGAGCAACACTAAGCAAGGGAAACAGATTGGAGCTAATACTTTACTCCCCTGCAAAATGTCCACCTAAACCAATCTGGCTTATTTTGTGAACTCCTGTGTCAAGACCACTGATGTGTGAAGCACTGGGAAACACAAAAACAAATTATTGTGACATCGGAAGTTCATAAGCTGAGCTACAGCTCTTACCAGTTTGAATGCAGCCAACCCACGTCAATTTTTGTTAATTTAACTTAGTCTGTAGTGAAATAGGAAAAAATCATGTGCAGCAGTAATGCATGAAAATCATCTGACATGATAAAATCCTTACAAATCTGGGCTTATATTTATATTATTATGCACAATATAATGTATTGAATTTTGCACTAAGCTTATGCTCTATTTTATACTGAACATTTGTTTGCTGAATTCCAGTGAATTCTTCCTTTTAGATAGCTGAGTTGTTAGAAAGTAATACGCTTTTTCCACACCGCTGTGAGCTGGAATCTGTTGGACTTACAGCTCTTTTCATCAGGTTCCTTAAATCACATGCTTATGTGAAAATAACCATTCCCACTTTATATATGAGGTCTAATTTTCCCTCAGATGTTAACCCTCTCTCTCAGGCAAGTCTGTGGGAACTGCTGAAAGGGAAAAGGAGGCACAGATTTACAGGATGACTCACTATGTGTATTCCTGGTATCTAAATCTCCTCTTCCTCCCCACTCTTCCTCCTCCTCCTCAAGGAACTTTGCGTTAACTCTTGAGCACAAAAACCTCAGGAAGTGTGAGGATTCCTCTGCAAGTGGGCCCTCTGAAGGTCTCAAGTTAAAACTGTACTTTTCTAGTAGGAGCAGTAGATTCTATTCTGCTAAATATGACTCATATGGAAATATGTTATTTCCATAACAGTAAAAAAAAAGTGATTAAAAAACTTCAAGATATAGCTTATGAATTTAAATGCTTTGCAAAATAGTCCCATTAGAGAAAATAGAGGTGATAAAATATGATACTAGGTCAATTTCAAAGTATTTTAATGCAAGTCTAATAGAACCTTTTTCACCCAAGATTTTACTAATCAATAGCTACATTAACAATAAATGCTGATGATGTTGCATGTAAAGATTAAGAATTTTCACACTACCGAAGAACAAATATAATTTCACCTCGGATTCCACACATTCTACTTTTAATATGCTAAAGGAAATAGTGCAATTGTTGCATACTTCAGAAAGTTCAAATTAAGGTGGATAAAATGGATTAAAAATGAATACTCTTAAAGATTTTAGAAAATTCTCTAGACTTCTAAGTATTGTGAAACATTTTTTTAGCACAGGTCTGTGTTCCATGATGTTGCATATCTCTCCATGGAGCAATGTGAGGAACTAAAAACAGTATTTTGTTCTTAATTCAAGCAGCTTCAGTGATAAGAAAGTTAACGCACACTTGAAATGGAGCTGCTAATAATTCCAATTGATTTAATTTTACTTTATTTGTCAATGGACCAGTAATGAGAACAGTGCTTTTTCCTGTACTCACATATAGTAAATTAAGTTCAACAACAGATGTTGAACAGATGTTCTCATTATTTTAGTGAGTTGATTTCTGGTAGTCCCCAAGACGTTTTACATGACTAAGCGTTGCATCACTCTTTCTGTGACAGATGAAGTATCTGAAAGTATCAGCACTCAAAATCTCATTAACAGAAGCAGTTGTATAAAATTTTGATATGGTAAATGGACACGTCATTTCTCTTTTAAAAAAGCCATACTGACAGAATAGATTGCTTCCACACTGTTCACAGTAAAATCAAAATTCAAGCAGCATACTAATTGGTATTTATATATCATTGCCCCTGGGATCAAGTGGCTATACGTACACAGGGAGACAAGAACCTTGAGATCAGCTCCTTTGAAGGGGAGCTGGGGGTTCTGGCTGATGGCAAGTTGAACATGAGTCAGCAGTATGCTCTGGCAGCCCAAAGGGATGACTGCACCCTGGGGTACATCAGGCCCAGAACTGCCACCAGGCAAAGGGAGGGTTTGTCTGATTTCCGTGAGCAAATGTTTCCATTAAAATGTAATATTTCAAGACCAAAGCTTCCCCAGATCATTTTAAGTGTTACACTCTTCTAAAGGTAGAACTTTTTTTTTCTTCAGAATTTTCTTTATATCCCAGTCATAGGGATATTCAGAACTCAATATCATGCTTGTAATTTATTACGTGAATTTCAGTACAAATCAGACACTTGCCAGGGCTGTGCAGATTTATGCAGTAAATACTCTGATTAACATTATGTGATAAACATAGCTGCAGTGCTAAGAAGTGAGCATCAACATAAAAGTACTTGGCCTACAGCTCCATTTAGACCATGTCTCCATATTGGTGGACAAAATAGGGAATATGCTCTGGCAATATGCTCTTGCTGTCCAGAAAACCAGCAGTATCCTGGGCTGCATCAGAAGAAAGGTTCCCAGCATGGTGAGAGAGGTGATTCTTCCCTCTACTCTGCCCTTGTGAAACCTTGCAGTACCTATGGTACTGCATTCAACTCTGGGCCTCCAAAACAGGAAATACAAAGAGCTGTTTAAGTTCATCAGAGGAAAACCCTGAAAATGTTCAGAGACTGGAGCTCCTGTGACCAGAGGCTGAGAGAGTTGCGGCTGTTTAGCCTAGAGAGGGGAAGTGTCTAGGGAGACCTTATAGCATCCTTCTAGTGAACAAAGGGGGCCTACAAAAAAGACAGAGAGCAATTCTTTATCACAGAGTGTAGTGGTAGGCCAAGGGATAATGGCTTAAACTAAAAAAAAGGGAGATTTAGATCAGGAAGAAATTCTTCACAATGAGGGTGTTCTGTTGGTTCCCTTTGCCTCCTTGCTTGGGATCCTAGCTTCTGTATCTGGTGACCTGTTGATTTCCTCGAAAGTGTCTTCACTCAGCCCTTGTGACTTGCATACCAAATGTATACGTGGGCAGGTAATATCACAATTTCTGAAATATTTCTGTACATTGATCAGCAATTAGTATGACAATGTACAATTATAAAAATGTCTGAAAAAGAGATTCAGCAGTGAAAACTTGAGTTGTGGGAAAACTGTTGAAAA
This sequence comes from Odontophorus gujanensis, assembly GCA_013399175.1. Lineage (NCBI taxonomy): Eukaryota > Metazoa > Chordata > Aves > Galliformes > Odontophoridae > Odontophorus > Odontophorus gujanensis. The sequence continues at coordinate 216,069 of VXAB01004531.1, read as the reverse complement.
TAATAATGACTTCAATTACAAAATCATAGATTTAATAAGCAGTTCTTTAAGTCTGGGACTGTCCTAGATCTTGTTCAGCCCTGAACATTAACAAAGGATTAAAACAGTAAAGATTTTCAGGTTTTCAGAGTCAGCTGCTCTTAGCTGCCCAAAGCTAAACAAAGCCAGAGCATAAATGATATTTTTTCAGTTTCTTGAGAGCCTCCTCAGTTACCTTTACGTCTTTCAGCCTCAGACCATCTGTGCCTATAATCTTCCATTCCTCCCCTGGCCTGTGGCTGCTTTATGAGCCTTAAAAGCAAATGGAAGATTTGCAACCAATATTTCTGGCTGGGGGTTAAGTGCTCCCCTTGGTTTCTCTTCCTAGCTTCCTTTCTGAATTATTACCACATTTTCTATTCAGAATGTAAATAGATTATATGAACCAGGAAAAACAGCAAAAAATAAACCATGTTTATACTGAAAATATCGTACAAAAAGACCTCAGAAATTAAGATTAATTTATTTCCAAATACAGGTGCACACTTAGGAATGAAAATTTGTTTCCTTATAGTATTAAAGAAAATATAGCTCCAATAACTGTGAAGAAGTTCATTATGTGCTTCTCCTTTTGAACCGTTTTGAGCAAAGAATGGATAGAATGGACTACCATCCAAAAAAAGCTAGAGAATGAACAGTCTTTCTTGCTGCAACAGTATTAAACTTGTTTCTTGTTTACATGAAATTCAGGAAGTGCAGTGTAACCATGGCTGCAGAGCAATAAAACTCAACTGCATCTTTCAGGAGACAGGTACTTTCTCGGAAGGCAGAATGCCACGTCACACACATATGATTGAAGCATGATGTGAAAGACCAAATTCTTTAACCCTTTTAGTGCAAAACAAGAATAACCGAATTAAATGGATGTTAACATCTAATAGACATTGATAAAAGTTTGAGAACAAACTACATTAACTTTTAATTCATCTGATACTTGGGTCAATCATGTGTTATTGGGCAGAAGCCATAACCAGACAAATTGTTGAAGTGGTGTCAGAAATATGTCAAATATCACTGTCCTGAAAATTGGCATTTTGGCACCAAGCATTTCCTAGTCTCAGCTAAGAGAATGTACATTACCAGAAAGTCTGTCAATGGTACAGCAAAGACAATTCAAGCAGAAAACATTGAGACTTTTTTTTTTAAACTTTTTTTTTGACAAAAGAATATCCCAGTTAAAGTTAAAATAAAATTGGATATTGTTTTCACGTGAATATATAAATTTTCTAGACATTTCCATGCTTTCACTCTGATTTAATTTCACCACCCTTACCAAGAATGTTAGCAGAGGAAAGACAACAGGGAATGACTAAATAGAAGAAAAAGAAGAGGAGGCGGTGCTTTGAAAACCCGGTTACAACAACCAGAGAGAATATGATGGAATTTCACAAAGTTTTCAATGACCTGACCTCTTCTGAGAAAGCATGCATCTGTGAATAATTTACTATGCCTTAGGTATCATTTTAAGGGAGGGAATTCTTCTCCCCTTCTCAATCAAAGGATAAAACGAATGATACTTTTCATCCATTCTTTTTGCACTGGTCATAATTATTATGCTTACCCTTTGGTTGGGGGCGTGAAAAGGTTAAAGGTATTCTACTAAATCATACAGAAACAGGTGATTTAAGACTGATGAAACCAGAACTTTCTCCCTCCCCACTCACAGGCACATCTATCTGCATTAGCCAAGTGGCAGATGATGTGTGTTTAAAAAAGGAACAGAGGAAGAGCAGAAGAACATCTATTTCCCATTTATTTCACAACCACGATCCAGACTTAAATGCAAGCTAGTTGGAATTCCAGAATAAAAACCAGCTTGGAGCCACAGGTTGAGGGTGGAAAATGCCTCCACTCTGAAAACTGAAAGTCTCAAAAAGTGGGGGAGACCAATACACAGGATGCTGTCTGTTCTTATTGCCTAAATCTCTAGTTCTGTCTCACCTTTCTCTTGGTTGCCTGAAGAGACGGAGTAATGTCTCCACGGAGGCTGCAGCATCCTTTTGGTTTGTTTGTGCTGAAAATGTGGTGGAGAAAGCAGAAAGACTGTGCTGACTTGAAGATTGAATAAACTAATTTTAAAATCATATTTGAAGAGAAGAAAGAGGCTTGCAACTACAAACTCATGTTGCTACACAACTTCACTACCATTGACGTATTGTGAACACAACCCACTTCTATTTTTAAACAAAGTAAAACCTTATTTGGCAGTGACTAGGAATAAAATAGAAAAAGAGACAGCAAGAAGGGTTTTTAGTGAAAATTTGATTTGGGAGAGGTGGCTTTCAGTTGTAGGGGTGAAATAAATACAAACTACAAAGACTGTGTTAGTAGTAAACAAAGACAGCATAGTCCTGATAAAAGGGACTTGGGGGTACTGGTAGATGACAAACTGGACATGAGCCTGCAATGCACCCTCACAGACCAGACAGCCAACCTTATTTTGGGCTGCATTAAAAGAAATGGGGTCAGCAGGGTGAGGGAGGTGATCCTGCCCCTCTACTCTGTGCTGGTGAGATGTCATCTGCAGTACTGTGTCCAGATGTGAGGTCCTCAGCACAGGAGGACCATGGACCTGCTGGAGTATGTCCAGAGGAGGGCCACAAAAATTGTCCAAGGGATGGAACACCTCTTCAGTAAGAACAGGCTGACATAGCTGGGACTGTTCAGTACTTGAAATATTTATTTCAGTTTAAGGAAAAAAAAAGTTGTTACTTGGCCAGCAGTGATTTTGATTCTGTGGAACACAAATCAGAAAAATAGCATTTTCATGCACTCCACATACTTAATCTCAAATATATAAGATTCATTATTCATCTCATAATGACTTGTGACAGTGCATGTCACATATGAGCCATGTCAGATGTCCTCAGTTCCTAGACTGCCCAGAAAATTTTTAAGGGATGATTACTCAAGTATTCAGAACCAAAATGAAAAAAATTCATAATTGATTAGAGCTTGAACTGAAGCCTATGCAGCCTTAACAGCACTTTTCTGCCTTTTCATATCCTGTGGCTTGGACAGGGAGAAATTTCACTGTCTTTGGTTTTTGTGACATAATTTTGGCTCTCTGCAGATTGAATATTTTCAGGGTACTGTGCTGAGTGTAAGCGGAAATATTTTGAAGGTATTAAAATACTAAATCTCCATTCATGATACACCTTGGTCCAGACTGCTTTATGATCAATTTTCTATGATCATATAGAACATAATTTACTGTTTTTTACAGCTCTTTCAGTATTTTATTCCCTGTTCCATCATTTATTCTATGAAATTTTTTTATAATTTGTCATTATAAAATCAAATGATTTGTTCTCACACCTCTATAAAGAGGCTTCAAATATTTTTTTAATTAACAATAATTAGTTGATGGTTGCATTGTGCTTTGCTGAAAGCATAAATGAGATGATTATTTTATTTATATTACTATATCACCAAAGGGCTAATATTGAGTTTCTTACTTGAGAGCACTGAGAAATCAGACTCCAGATTTATTTTCCAATGACTAGGAACATAAAACAAGAGATAACTGACCAGATACACAACTAAGTATTGAAGACTAGAGATAGGACATCTTACACCAAGCGTGAATGCTTTTGAATGGAGATAAATGCATCAACATACAAATCCAGCTGTGTTAGGTGGAGGACATCAACAGCGAAAACTGGCAATAGTGGTTAATCCACATCTTACGAGAAACTGGGTCTTTCAGAATACTAGCAGGCCAAAACTCCTTGGAGTTTTACTTCTTGGGATTTACAATCTCAAGCTTGCTTTTCATCATCATATTTACTTCATTTTTAATACTGGGTACCATAAAATGTCAAAAGTTTTCTTTTAAGAGGTGGTGCAACGAAGGCCTTTTATGAACTTTTAATAAACTTATTCACATTACTCAAGTAGGATGTAGACATTTCAGACTCAGTGACCCTCTCTGCCTTACAGCATACAAACCCAGAACTCCCTGGGAAGGATGCAACTTCCAGTCAGGTAGCTATTCTGTCTGCTGATAAGACCAGCTTCTTCTGCTGAAGTTGTTTTTTGGTACACTTGACAATTCAGAGATCTCTGAGGAAGTTAAGCAAATGAGGGAGCAACATCAACAAATCAAAATCTGAGTACTTAGTTTTTCTGCAAGTCACCATGGAGTGAGGAGAGACAGATTTGGGACGAAAAAAAGAAAAGAAAGAAACTTTTACCCACATGACTTGTATTATGGCACTAAATGCGAGCCCATGGGGAAAAACTACAATGTCAGCTGTGCCTGTATCTGCATTGTATGCTCATTCTGATAAGCTGTGGTAAACATTTTCAGAGCACTCTCATCATATTAAGCAGATTCCCAAGCAGATGAGGAGGACATTGCTACTTCATCTGTGAATCCTGAAATATGGAGTGTGAGACATATTCCGAGTTACCAGCAGAAACGGCTGAATTGTAGCAGAGTTGAAAGAGTATTGGAGGTGCCTTCACACCCCGAATGCCTATCTTGAGCAGCTCATTTGAATCTCTGCAATGAGTCTGCCCTGACTGTGACCATGATGTAGAGTTAAGTCTTGATTGTGACAGCAGGTTGAACTTCAACTCCTCTGCTTATGTTTAACAAGTCTAGCTATTTGGAGCTCCAGTGTGGTGCATTTGTGATGCATCCCTGATGTCGCCTGCAGAGATCTGCTGTATTCTGGCTGCAGGAATCCTCTTGAACTAGGAGTCTGTGGTCTATGGTTGCAGTGATTTGAAACACTACTGGGCACATCTCTAGGTAGCTCTAGGTAGCCTGATAACTTTTAATGGTAAATATTTATCACATATCTAGAGGAAAGAGTCACTAAGCAGGGGTTTTTGAGCAGGGTTGCAAATTTTGCTTGAAGCAACTGAATTTATTTATTGGATATATCTTCAAGTTCTTCTACTCTTCTACTAAGTTTGGTATTTCATATTTTAAGATGCTCTTAGGGGAGCTTAGATATTCTTTCAGCTAACACAGATGAATCTTGTAATATTATTCTGGTAAAGCCATTGAAATGACAGCAGAACTGTGTGTGGTTAGATTGTGAGTCAAGAGGTATATTTGATATCATCAGTGGATATTTTTATCCAGAAGATTCCTTGCCTTTAAAAATATTTTCCACGTTGCCTTGTTTAATACAGGGGAAATTTTAATGGTACTGAATTGACAAAAGAAATTCAACAAGGATTTGAAAATTAAATCCTTTCCATCAAGGATATAATCACTGCAGGCTTTAAAGATAAGAAAGTTGAAGATACTAATCAGAGGAAAAAGGCATGAAAGTTCATATGCAATGCTGTATAAGCAAAGCTTTTCATTGTCTGTTCTACACAAAAATAATCTCTATCCTTGTTAAACAGACTAGGGGCTGTATTTTACCAAATAACTGCTTAAGTTGTCTGAGTTTTCAACAGTCTTTTAAGAACCTTGTTTTCTTGAAGTGAGTGGAGTTCTTAATTCTTAATAAAAAACTGGAGGTGTTTTTATTTTTCGTCTGCTATCATACCAGCTATTCTAAGGCTTCATGATCAGACATTATTACACTTATTAGGTTAATTTTGTATACACATTTCACAGGTATTGTAATGTAAGTTGCAAACTCTCTATGTGATAGAAATTATTTTAAACAATATATTATTAGTGCGACATTGCCCAGTTACCTTGCAGACACATAGTGATGGGTCTATTTTAATATTTACTTTGCCTGTAAGCAAAATAGAAATAAGTATTGTCTCCCTGATTATTGTAAAGTGACAAGCAGGGAAATTAAATGACCTCTCCAAACTGATAGACAGATTGTCACGTCACTCTAATGCCTTAGCTGAACAAAATCCTTCCTCTCCAGTGTTTTTCAGAGCATTGAAAGTAGAAGCAGAAATGACCTATGAATATTTATACTTACTATATAATAATATACATATATATGCATGTATACACAGACACACAATCTTCTACCTTCAAGAATAAAGCTTTAGCATTATATTTTAAACAAAAGAAACTACCTTTAAAATGCATTTATGGTGCTAAATAATGTCATTTACTCCAGGAATAGTCTCCAACATCCAGCTTCTCCAGGAATAGGCTCCAACATCTGATCCTTACTTGTTTAAGAACTCTGTTCAAGACTGATGTTTTTGGGAAGCTGTGGCTAACCGTGGCTAGAGAAATATCAGCAGGTAAACCTGTGCTGCTTGTATAGGTATATAAGTTGGAACAGAACCGAAGTATTTATTAGTAAAAAGGAGTAGGTTATGATGTTTTATGCCTATGACAGCAACCTGCATGAATATTTCATTAATGCTTTCTTACAGCGATTGCAGAGATTTTAGGTAGCTGTTGATTAGACCTCCTGCAACACTATGATTATGTTTCTAAAGCATCAAGGATATCTTATGCCTGTGGTGGGCAATCACTATTTCTGATTTCTATTGGCTTTCAAGAGTAATCAAGTGACAGTTATCAAGTAATGTAGCTGCCTTGCTGACTCAGAAGCCTTCTATATATTTTAATTATGTTGTGATCCTACTCACTTCCTGGGGTGCCAAAAAACCTTTTACTGAGTTTTCAATGCCAATTTTATTAGGTATGTCAGTTCACTTTAAGTAGTCAGACACAAACGCCTTTCACTTACATGCACACCAACAGGTATTAAAGGCCTTAATGATCACACATTTTAAGCTGTAGTCAGTAATGAGTATAGAGTGCAAGAGAGCATAAAACTTTGCAGTAGTTAAGATTATTCTTACTCTGGGAATGTTTTAATTTCAGAAGTTCAAAAATGCTTTTAAATAGATTTTTTTTGTGTGTGTGTGTCTGGATTTAACTTTAATGTACTGTTACATATTTAAGTGAGTATAGAGGGGGTGGGCAGAAATGACATCTGAAGAGGAAAATAAAAAGTAAATACCAATTATTTCATTTTTATACCAGTCATAAAAATATAGCATAGCAGATGCTTCCATGACATCTTTTAAAATTCGGGTGTTTACTGTGTGCATATGTTCAACATCGAACATAATTCATTTTCCTCTGTTCATCTCAAATTAAGGGAAAAGTCAAGCACCAGCAACTCAACAGACAATGACAACAAAAACAAGACCTACAAAATGCGAAGCAATGTGGAATGAGATGAAACAAGACAAAAGTGGTTAGTAATAAAGAGCCTTGTCAGGCTGAAAAAAAATAGTGACAAAATAAGTGGAGGAAAGTGAAAAGCATTGACACAGGAAATAAATTTTAAAATAAAATAGGTTCTTAAATCTGGCTCACTCAATTCCATTGTGAAGGGAACAAAGCTACTAACAGGTGATACTACCTTAGACAGGTAACAGTCACTTTGTGTCAGTGAGAAGTTTTTCATACGTTGGAATGCTTTGATCCTGAAGTGGTGAGATTTACATAAGAGAGATAAATAAGTCTGATAAAATTTTATCTGTGTGGGCAGAGGAGAAAAACTTTTGCACTGCACAATTTGCCACTTCCACATCTCCTCTGCATTCAGGATATTCATTCCTTTCCTATAAAACAGACCCTATAAGTGCTACAATAACCCTGAAATTCACCGAAAATTATGATATGTAAGAATGGTACAGAGCTACAGAAAGAAGCTTTAAATCATCTTTTCACCATTTCGACGATGCACAGTGCAGTCTCACGCAATACAAATCTGTTTGCAGAGCTAGAAATGGTGGAGAATCTTCAGTGACAGGACACAGAATTTGTACAGCACAATACTGACGTGGCAGTTCTACAGATCTCACCAGAGAATGACTGATTCTGTAAGGGTGCTCTGCGCTATATAATCTCCAGTTTGTTCTAGCTAAGGGTAATATTTCTAAACTGGTGTTGCCTTGTGTTGTATGCACAATGTTACTCTTATGATCTGACACTTCTCAGTAGCAGTTCTCTTCCTTAAAGTCATTAAGAGCTTACAGAAGTGCTTGGACACTGACTTAGCGTCTAAGTACTTCAGGGTTTCAAAAGCAAGAGTGCATGTCTTTCTGTCATAGCAACTGCTTGTCTTACTATATAATTTCTTTCACTACCTTGCTTTTAAGTCCTTGAAAGAATATCTCAGCTAGATGTAAAAAGGGAATGGACTATTGGGAGCAATATTTCTTTTTAGTGACTTTGATGGACAGCTCAGCTGTTTACTGCTCAGCCAGAGGAAGGCAGAGATGTGCGAGCGGATTGCAGACAAGACTATGGGCTTATCAGCTTGACAGATTGTAGTATGGTGCCATAATACTTCAGATTTCTTTGGTGGGGTAACCCATGTCTCAAAGTTTTAGCCATGGCTGTGTGGGAACAAGTGTCAGCTCCTTCTCTTCACAGGAAATTGCAGGATATTGTTGACTGAATGTATCTTGGTGGAGCATCATTTCTGATCTATGGACTGGTCTGGAAATCTTCATGCTATACTACCAGAGAAATGCACATTATAATAAGCATAATATCATTAATATTCAGCAAAATGGTAGCAGGAATATTCAAATAGAAAATATAAATTTTGCCTGAGCCTAAATTTTGCCTGTGCATTCTGTTTGGTTCCGAGTCAAAAGGATTCAGCAAAAACAACTGGCACCATTGTCATAGAGCTTGGAGAATGTGGAAAATGTTGCTGACACACTTTGGACTTCAAGAAGAATTAGAAGAACTTCAGTCTGCTCTGGGTCATCAGCCTTGAGACCATATGTAGCAACAAATGAACAAAAGATCAGCATAAAGGAAGGATGGGGTAACTCATGATGTTCAACAGAGACCTTGAACAAATTCTGTGATACTGAAATTTCCCTACTGCATTCACACTTGATGAGAATTGAGTATTCAGTACATAAATATGCAGAACTTCTGGATCTACTTGTATTATGAACCATTTATTTAATTCCCTTGCTCAATGTTTTTAAAGTAAGATAAAAAAACTCTTATAAGGATGGCTTTTTACTGGGCTAATATATAATTCCTTTCAGGATGTAAAGTGCCTTGATATGCTTCCATTACAAGGGACTTTCTAAATTAGGTCGCATTATACACAGACACCATAAGCTTTACAATAGAGAAGTAGTTTTGCCTCTTTGCTTATGCTTTACAGTTCATATAAATGGAAATGTTTTAAGCAATATATCAGAATTCAGCAATATATATCAGCAATAATATCAGAATTAGGTATTTTGACACTTTCTTTCAAGAACATAAAGCTGTGCATTTTGTTATGTCGGTTTAAAACAATTGTCTTGACAGTACTTTTGGATGAGTTTTTTTTTTTTTTTTTAACTGGTATGAAAAAAGCAGTTAATTTCAGTATATCATCATGTTTAATTTTGTGGAATGTGTTCTTCTTATCTGCTACCATATCCACACTTCTAGGATGGGAGGGCAACAGCAGTATGGATGGCATGACAATAGGAATCAGTTCTATATTTACATCTTCTGTGTCCATTTTTGTGTACTCACAAGGTAACAGAATCTGAGAATTGCTCACTTAGTCTACTTTAATTTTAATTTTACTTTTAATCTTTATTTTATTTTATTATTTTATTTTATTTTTTATATTTTTGCAGGGCACTGGTTTATTTTTTGAAGCCTAATATCTCTACTTTTCTTGCAAACAGGGATTTTCATTTTTCAGTGGAAACACCTCCTTCACAAGACAGAGACCTTATGATTACTGCTGTCAATATAATTTTGTGAAAAAGCCAAAGCCAAAAAGCCTTCCCCTTATCCATGTTACTAATAAGGGTTCCTAGCTGTTTTTCATTAGCATTAAGCTTTCTCCTGGGGGAAAACATTCATCAGACTCATTACATCTGCATTGGTCCCAATTTGCTGCCACACTCCCTTTTGGAAATGTATTTTAGTTGTATCTGTAAGTAGTTCTGGTAAAATGAATTATTGTATTTTAGGGCAGAAGCCACAGTGTAAATGTCTTTTCCTATTTTATTACTGGTAATTCAAAGAAGATGAAGAAACTAGAACCTTTTTTGGTTCACAAACCAAAGCCTGAAGATCTTAAAATCACCATATTATGGCAGTACCACGATTTCCCATTTCTCTACTTATTCACCAAAGTAAAAAGCTCATACCATGTACTTAAGTGATGGTCCCTAAGGCTGTAAATCTGAATACAAAGCTACTTGCTCTTTGGTCAGTGCTTAAGGTAGTAAAAAGCCAGAATGATTAATAAAGATAATGAAAAGAACTGCCAAGATCTTAACATTTTTGAAAAACAGAACATTTATAATTAGGTATCTTATCATTAATGTTTAAATGGTCCTAATTTTTTGCCTCTGATTTCTTACTGAAGAAGGAAAGAGTCATTAAAACAGGAATTGCAGATAGTGTCATTTCTGGGGAACAATTTTTCTAGTCAAGTTCTTACTTATTATTATTGGCCCCATGCAAGCCATACAACACTTTCTTAATTGAAAATGTAATCCAAATCCATCTCTCGGGAAGCAAAAACTTTTCATCATTCATAAACAATAAATGTGACGTGCCAGATACATAATCATTTCTGCATTTGAATCTCTTCTGCCAAAACATGCCACTTTATTGTGATAGAGGGTCTTTGCTTTGCAGCCTGAACTGTCCCTATAGCTCATCAGTCTGCTCTGTAGAGAAATGTCATGGTGCTGTTAATGTTTAAACATTTCTGCCCAAAGGTAATCTCTTATTTTTTTTTCCCATTTTTTTTTCCCCAAGATGATAAATATTCCTGCCGCATGAGCTTGTATATGAATATGGTGAAATCTTGTTTATGTAATTTGAAATGCAATCATGACAATTACAGAACCAAAGAAAATTATCATACACTGATTATGTATTCTTAATAATGAAATTAGAGCATTTTGTGAAGAAATAGAGAACAAGTGTCATAGGATGACACTTAGGTCACTTAGATGACTTAGGATCATATAAAAAAATAAGGTAAGAAAAACAACCAAACAGGTAATAAGCAATAGAGAACACGAGGTTATAAATAGAATAATTGATGGTGGGATTTAAGATGTTTCATTTTAACATACTGGAAACCAACTTTAATTACACCTCTTTCATATGAAATCTATGAACGTAAAATGATCATGACTTGCATTAGTAGCCTCTGATGAAACTTTAAACAAAATATATTTTAAGGACATGTTAAGGAGAACAACAATTCATTTTAATGAGAATTTGTAAAATTTTATTTTGAAGGTCAGCTTTGATCATGTAAGACAGCCATAGAATAGTTACTTATGATACAGCTAAAGCAAATTTGTTTGTATGGTATCACACAAGAAATGGAGTGCCCATCTTGACTGACCAGAGAGAGCCCTGAAAGTTTTCAAATATTGCTTTCTATAAAGTACCCTCTACTCTCCAATTGTAGGTAACACAGAAGGCTTTCTGAGAAGAGTTGCAGGAGCATTGTGGGCTGATAAGAGACAGACAGTCTGCAAATATTCAATTTCTGGATGAGATAAAAAGAGGACATTTAGTCTGTTTATGCCTGTATGGAGCAGGAAGACTCAGTTGCATCTTTAGATAATCTATTGAAATCCTTATCAATCCTTGCAACCAGTATCTTTTATTATTTCAGTCATGGAAATCAATTCCTTATCTTACTCTCAATGGGTGTATCCTTTTATTTTATTTTTTAAACATAAACATCCAAAGGCCTGTACTGGCTCTAGTTTCTGTTAAATGATCCAAATAACACCAGTCTTTCCTTACTTTTTCATGCTCCATGTCATCTGTGATTCTCCTACAGCTTTCATGATAGTCTGGTGTTGAGTAGACTTATCAAACTGAGGTCCCTGCACATTAATTACAAAACAAAAAGTCAAGGTTTTATGCCATTTCTTTCACTGGGCTAGCATAATAAAATAGGAGGCATTTCTTTTGGAGCATCCCTCATGCAGTTACTTCAGGCTTGATGTCATTAACAAATTTCACAAACAGATGTTGAGTAGTTTAAATTGATTATCCTACTCAAAAAGAATTAAATGCATCACACTGGAATGGTAAAATTTGCATATGGTTATAATGCGGATTGAAAGAAAGTTAGAAATCTGTAAAGAAATAAGAGCAGATAAGATTACCATTTCTTATTATGTATATTCATCCCAAGATTAATAAAAGAAGCACATTACATACAGTTGTATGTATGTAATCTATTCAAAGGTATCTTTGAATAGATTTTAATTAGCTTTTGCAATATTAGCTGAATAATAGCTCATCAACAATACAATGCTATTCATTTAGAGGAAGTACTTGTAGTTGAAATTCAAAATGTTATAAGTTTTTATTCAACAACACAAGTTGGAATGGGTACCGATCCACATCCTGTAGAAGTATCATTGATGTTATTAGCTATTCAGTGTGAACTCACGTGAAAACGGCATCATTATTGTCCCATTTTAACTGAATTTTGATTTAAATTGTTTAAAGGAGCATGGCTTATGGACAACATGCATCAAATCACTCATATCTAAATTGTTATAGGTGTGAAGAACGATACACACCGATCTTTGCCAATAGTAAAGAATTTATTTGAGTAAGCAATTAAGCGAGCGAAACAGCGCTGGGCGGCCTTATTTAACAGCACTTATTTTTTATTACATAAATATCTAAAGAGTACTGAACTATAGAGACAATGACTAAGACAATTTGATATTGAAATCAAAGAAGGTTTAATTTTCCCTCAATAAACTGTCTTTCTTATTTATTTATTGATTTTGGTATACTGTCATTAGTAAATGTGTATATTCATCAGCCAGTGTTAAGGTAAGCTTCCAGGAGAGACCAGTGAATGATGTGAAAGTTAGCAGAGTGCAGCTGTTTTAATTCTGGAGAAAGCTACAGAATGCAAAATATATTCTACTCTGTCTACTAAGTATCACTGTTGTTTTTATAAGTTTAAAGTTTGGTCAAACTTCCAAAAGTTGTGTCTGTTCTCAAACTTGACCTTGCTCTGTGTGGGGAATTGGACCAGATAAACTCCAGACATTCCCCTAGTTAATCTACGACTATAGAATATAGGACATAGGGTGTAGAATAACTTACCCTATACTTCAACATTGTTAAGATCTTCTTACTATTTATTGCCTGTTACATTTCTAGGGTGGAGTTCTTGTAAAATCATGTGAATCATTCCTGTATTTAATCCAAGAGGAGGAGGAACTACTGGTCAGATATTTGTGAGGATTTATAGGAAAAAAAAAGGCAGAACTTTGGTAGGAAATTAACATTAAGCTGACTTTTAGCAGAAAAATACTTGGTTGATTATATTACTGGAATTCAGAGGAGAGAAAACTTTCCCGAGCTAGTATTTCATACAAATAAGTTTTGAGGACAGTTACTGTCATTTGTGAAATGAATCCTATACTTCTGATTCTCAAATACTGTTCTTTCATGAAATCCCAGTGTTTTTATGACAACATTTGCTTGGAAGAGTTACCTGTAGGTGGTGAGTAACAGAATAGTGGAAAATGAAAAAAATGGTGTGAAGTAGATTTTATTGTGTTCTTCTAACTTTCTAAGTTTCTATAAGTTTCTCTTTTTTCCACTCTATTTGAGTGACCAGGCAGCATTACATATTTTGAGGCAGTCCTTAAACTGCATGGTCATACCATGCAATGCTATTCAAAGGCTGGAGAATGCATACAGAAGTTTTAATTGCTCAAATCTACAGCCGTCTTTCCTGGAATTTCTTCTAGTTCAGGAGAAACTTCATAAGAATTCTCACTGCATATAAAAGCACTGCTTCTGATCAGTTTGGGAATTTGTTTTCAGCTATGGTCTGCAATGACTCTGTGTTTCTGAAATAAGGGTTTACTTCACTGCTAAACATTTATAGGGGTCTAAAACACTTATGGAGATGCTCGTGAATGAATGATCTCAGAAATCTTGGAACTGAATGTCTCCCCTCAACCATCCCTGCCAAAAAAGAAACCCCCAAAAAACCAAAAAGCTACCAAACAACCAAAACCCATGCAAAAACAACAAGGAATATGGGTATAAAGGGTATCTGAGATAGCCAGGCTTATGTGAGGATTCCTCTGTCTGTTAGTGGACTTCAAAACACATTACTTGGCTCAGTGAGCCACACATGGGTTGGTTTCAAATGTTCGGCACTGCATATACTGCTTATATTTAAGAAAAAGAACCACGTGCTGACCACTGCCATAACTTTCCATTTTGAGCGAATATCTAAATAATGTTAATTTTGCATTTGCACAATATTCTTACGAGCACCAAGAATTCAGAAAAAAGTGTTATTTCGATATCAAAAACAACTGATAAGCTTTTAAAAGTGACCAGTATAAACTGTATGTTGAAATGCTTTCAGTTCCTATTTGTGCCCTTGTTCTCAGTGACGTTGTTTTCAGAAAACTAATTGTTACTGGACCCTTCAGTCCCCACCTTCTAATTATCTAATTAGGCACAGAAATGTAACACAAACCACCAGACATTTTTCCTTTTCACATTAACTTATTTGAGCTCTTGTCCCTGAGTAAGATTATCTTGCTCTGTAAATTTTAATTTATTGTTTCACCTGAAAGCAATCACCCTTGCAGTCAATTCCCAGAATAAAACATCTGCATTTTCAATTCAGACAGCCTATAAATGAAGAAATACAGCAGGGAAACAGAATTATGTTCTCCCTCAGAAGGTAGAGGTGTTTTACCAAGGCAGTATTCTGACATTAGTGAACCTGTTCAGCATTATGAATTAGTTTAGTTTTGAACAAAGATAATTAGTATACATTTCTCCTACTTAGTTCCCAAATCTCTTACACTTCAGATCTTCATTAATCCTTTTTCCTATACTAATTGACCTTTACATGGGTTACTTGAGACTTCTAAATCTTTTGACTGATAGCACCAGTGGCCTTCAAATATACCCGAAGAATGTATTTACATTACAGTTGTGGTTTTAGTACTGTCTAAAAAAGCACATTTTACAATTCTATGGGGATAAACCTGTAATAAATTATTCCTACTAAGAACTTAATGTTGACTTGCATTTAAGTGGCTTAAGGCTCTAAATCTAAAGTTGATTTACAGGATAATTTCTATCATAACAGAATGATCCATGGAGTTAATTTTAAAAAACAATATACATAATCAATTACACTTATATGTTAGATATACAACTACAATTATCTTGGATTTACTAATTGATTTGCAATTAAGCTTTTTTTTTACTTTGTGCGTGGACTGAGAGATGACAGGCAAATACAGAAGTATCTGTCTGAACATTCACATTCAAGTAGAGGAGATATTTCTTTAAAAACGGTAGTTATTTCCTTTTACAGTATGGAAGTCAAACTTCAACCCTTCAAAAGAAAGATACCAGCCCGCTAAAGACAAGCTCATGTCCACAGCAGCAGCAGTGACCAAGTAACTCAACATCCCCAGGTGCTAACACATGCTGAGATTCTGCTACTACTGATGTGCATATAAAAATGACTATAAGGACTATTTAAACATGCCATAATGTTAGGACAAAATTAAAGGAAACAGTCTCCAACTATCAAAGACAATGTCTTAGAGCAACACCACTAATTTTAACTATTACTTTATTCTACATGAAATGGTAGGTGTGGTAAGAACTAATATATTTCAGTTTTATAGTTTATCAGTATTGTCCTCTACATACACAATTATACAGAAAAATGGTAGAAATAAAGTATATATTGTGTGCTTTTTTTTTATCCTCACAAAACTAATTTGTGAAATCTTACAAAGCACATTAAGGGAAACAGAACTGGTTTCAGTTATCAATATTATTCACAGACATTATTTTCCAGGCTAGATACTATAGATTATAATTTTACAGAAGACATGTCAGAAATATTCAGATGAGCATTCACCTGGAAAAGACATGAAAACTTTAAAATTGCAGATGTGTTTCTCATTTCACGCAAAATATTCTTTTAAACATTTGCTATGTTATCTACATTAAGGAACCCTATGAAATGTAATAATTAAATCACTTTTAAAGATAACTGGTTTTGTAGAACACATCTATTTCTTCCCTACGGGTAATTTCAGATCACTTTGCTAGGGAAAAAGGAACAAATAAAACTCAGTAACCTGACTTTCTGCTTCTTTCACCAAAGTAGATCTGGAATCAGTGGAACTACTGTTTCAACTGAACAGAAGGATCAGAAACAAATAAGTTTCACCCTGTGCAATGTAGTCTTTGGGGTGATAAGAGGGATGAACTGAAACAGTCCTCTGCAGCTCCTGTGGTTGTGACCAAAACATTGTGTGTATGCATACCATGTTGCTTTCTCTCCTTCATGTTTACTTGATTGCACATGAATACACATACACCTCATAAACACCAATTCTGAAAAAGAAATAAAACAATTAGGCATTTAAAAATACCTTCTATGCATTACCGTGGTTGGATGGTTTTCTGAAATGTCATTTGAGAGCAAATATGTGCTGCTCTTGAAGATAAGTACAGAGAAAGGGAACAGAAGGTACTTATGGTTTATGCCAAGGTGGCTGACACCAGAGTTTTTATTTCCTCTGAGTTCCTCATTGAGATGAAATATAAAATTGACCAGTGTTGCTTCGATGCTTCTAGAAATACTGAAGCATAGTATGATGACTGTCATGGAAATGTGGATGAAGCAAAGTCGTGGAATTGAATTCCTCCATGTGGAAAACCTGGCAGCCATAGACATTCATTTATGCTTTATTTATGTTTATGGAGATCAAACTTGGGATGTTAACACCGTGAAGTGGTGGTACGTTTCAGCAGTGGCAACAGTGGGTCACCCCTGCTGCAGCAGATTTTTATGAGAATGGCATGCAGGTTTTTATTCATTACTGGTGAAAATTAATAGCTAATGGCAGTGATTATGTTGAAAAATAGTGTTTTGTAATTGAGAATTTGCTCTATCCAATTTTGTTATTGTACTCTTTGTATCTATTGTGATTTCCATGGTAACAAAGAGAAGACATTACTTTAGTGTGAGTTAAATAGTTTTAGAAGCCATCCAGAGCTATTGTGAGTGGTATTTTAAATGAGTAGGTATTGATGATCCCAGGTGATATGAAACCTATGAAATATGTGTGATAAAACATATTTCCTTCAGGTTGCTGCTTTTTAAAGGTAAATACAATAGAGATAATGCCATTTAGGTTACTGACAACTCTTTGACACTGAAACATTGCAAAATGTAACTAAGCCACTTATAGAATGGATGATACCACTGCAAAGAAACTTGCAGAATAGTTGTGATACTGCTGTACTGAAATTACTAGATCTCCATTTCATGGTATGTATTTATGGTGTCAAACCTTACTACAACCTAATACTGAGCACAACAGTGCTTTAACCTACATGGAAGAGTGATTCTACAAGATGAATGTAAGCCTGAACTTCTATAGACCTGAACAATCTGTCTTCCAGTCACAACATAGCTAGGCTGAATAGAAAAAACTTTTTGCACTGCATGTGTTCACCAACCAGCATTAGTCTAATGTCAAATGATAACAACAACAGATTTTGAGGATTGCAAATTTGTTGCATTTAAAGGAAATTGAAACTTTTTCAAGTGCTTCCAAGAAGGAAAAAAAAAAAAAAAAAAAAACCCAAGAAAAAAACAACCACAAATAAAAAGCAGAACACAAAGAATGGGCAGATCATCTACAAAGGTACTAACTTTTATGATGCATGATCTGAGCATGGTGTTTTACTTTCTGTCTCTGAATGTCTATTTGTTAATTAATTACGTCTATACATGTGATCAATCTTTTTCTCCTCTCCTCTCCTCTCCTCTCCTCTCCTCTCGACCTGAGGGACAAGAGTCAAGTGGCTCACCAAAGTGTCCAAAGAAGCTTTGGGGACACTTTAATGCCTTTGGAAAGCAATTGAGCTCCTTTTGGGCTCTGGAAATTTGCTACTTCCAATGTTGCTGCTTCCTCAGCCTAGCATANTTTACTGTCAGTGGTAGTAATTGTTCCAGAGGTTATATGACTGTACCAACCAACAAGACTGTACAGTTTCAGGTGTTGGGCAGACAGCAGGAAGTCCAACTCCTTCTGCATTTCCCACACGTTTAAAGAGTATCCTTATGTTATCCTCATCTACCCTATTTTCTCTTAATTTCTTGGAGTATACATTGCATTAAATATTTGAGAACTTCTGGTTTGCAGGTACCTGCAGAGTGAACGCTATAATGTCTCTAGCATACGGACTTCCTAGTTTAGGAAAGTTCCAGTGGTGATCAATAGACAACTATAGAGCAGTGGAGTCACATGAAATGATGTTCTCACTGACCTTGATAATTATTAATTAACTTATAGATTCAGCTGAATGATTTCTGTTTTCTTCAAATCATTCAGATTACAAGATCCCTCCTCAGCCAAAACCCTGAGTCTGACTTTGAAGGCTGTTAAGGACCCTATTGATTTGTGATTTTGTATGTAACACTACTGACATGAAATCGGCAGCTTGAAATCAGCCTTTTCCTTTTTTTTTTTCCTGCAAACATCACATTGTCTGATTTTTCTCGGCATGCTTTGGAGATAACTGTTTGCATTCGCAACATGTGTGGGCATAACATCTGCCTCAGAGTGAGTTGCTGTGTTCACTACTCAATGAAGCAATGAAGCATTTGAAATATAGGAACATCCCTCAGACATAGTGGCTAGTTAATGATTCTTCATGCTCCGAATGTTGCATCTCTTGCATTCCACATCTATTAATCTTAAAATTACACGCCTTACATTATCAGTAGTCTCAGAAAGGAAAAAACAAACAAACAAACAAACAACTGAAACACTACTGACAGGAATATTTCAAGAAAGAAGTGTGTTTTCAAATAATAAAGTATCTTGATCATTCAAAAAAGAATAAAAAAGGTTTAGAAAATTGTTCCCCCTGTGTTCCTCTGTAAACAGCAGACATTTAACTTGGAGCTAGTCATGGTTAATCAACCTTCAAATACAGAACTCAAAATTATCAACTGTCCTGCTGCTCTCTTCTGATTTTTTATAAAATCCATCCTGATGTCTGGATGTGAGGCAAACATTAGGTTAGTAGGCTGAACAACTAAGCAGATGTGAATGAAAATCCATGATAAATTCAGTGTGCAGGAGGCATGGAACAAATAAAAAAATGGTGCACTAGTGAATTTAGACTGAATTAAGAAAGAATTTACAATCTGGTAAAAATGTCAGTATAAATCATAGAGTAAGCTGCCCTCTTGGAAAGAATTAATACATTCATAAGGGAACTTTTTAACAAACAGGTATTTCAAGCCACATTTTAAAAAACAATGTACTTAGATTTGTTTTGGCATTTCCTCAGTACTCTAGGTAAAACATTACAACTTCTAACTTATTGATGCTTTCTACTATCAAGGCTCTTAAATAACAAGATATGTTTCAGTGATTATGCTTTTTGTGTGAGACAGTATGGTAGTATTAAAAGAAAATGTGGGAGGTGTGCTGCAGAGCTTCCCAATAGGATCTGACTATATTTTCTTTGTTACATCCTAAGTGAAAACTAAATAGAGCAATTCACCTTAAAGTCTGCCATCAATGAAACAGAAAGAAAGAGAAGGCAGTGTGGAAACTCTAGCACAGTGAGCTATCGTTTCAGTACAAACGACTCCAATAGTTAGAGAAAAGTCAGGTTTTCAGTACTGTTTGAGTGGTACAATACTCTATTATAATATATACTTTGAATTAAAGATTCCTTCTTAGCATAGTACAAAAAAGCTTCACCCGAACACATTTTATACTAATTTTAAACCTCAAAAAGAGATTAAGTCATGTAAAACTGAAAATGCTACGATTTAAAAAGAATTTTATCTGTATAAAAGGGGATCATAATGAATTTTGAATAAGACTCAGAAAGCTCTTACCAAGCTAAAACACAAATATTGTTTAACTAAAAATACTTTTAAATCACATTTTTTTTCTAAGGCCATACAATACAGTACTAAAGTACTTAATATCTGTGTTTCAGTATACTAAAAAATATTAACAGACATTAAGCATGAAGTATTCCTATCAAGCTTTTTTTAAATCTCCCCTTCCTTTATCTTCAGATTTTTGAACTGCTTTACAAGTCGAAGATTATTTTAAAAGAATTCTTCTGTTCTCCTTGTTATTTTGATCAAAAAGAGAAAATAGAATATTAAAAGAATACTGTATTTTGAAAATTCAAGGATTGCATATAATTCCCAGAAATATCCTTTCCAAACTAACAGAAAATTGATATATTTGTAATTTCTTCTGGACTCACTTAGACTTCAGCTTGCTAAAAACTGTTGGACATGGCACTAAGAATACAAGAACAGAAAATCCATAACATACATATTCCTAGAAATATTTAAACAGCAAGCAAAGAAAGATATGACTTATCTGGCTTCAAAACAATGGATTGATTTCTACATAAAAATAGCTTCTAGGGTTGTATTTATTTTGTATTAAGGGACTTTCCTTGCTTGTCAGTACCTATTTCAACTGAAACAGAAATCACTTACATGTTATCCACCTGATTCAAAGCTTGTAGAAATCAGTCTATCAGCAAACCTGCATGGGTTTTGGATGAGGCTATTTATGAAAGAAGAAAATGTTCCTAACCCCAGGAAAAATGAACTTGTTAAGCAGCACTGGAAAGCTTGCAGATCTATAGTAATTGTGACATGGCATACTGAAAAAATGTAATATATATTTTGATAATGTGAAGCTGACTTATCAGCTACTGCACTACAAAATAATTATTAAGGTGAGACTTAACCTGCACTACAGAATGAATATTAAGGTGAGACTTAACATCAGAAAGCTTTATCTTAAGTAATCATATTCACAAACTGTGAGATAGCGCCCAATACTAGATTTATGAAGAACTGATCTTAATCTCATATTGCTGCTCCTCCTTATTCAAAAATTCTTTGATTTCAGTATCATAATGGAGAGTTTCACATGGATTGTTGCATACATCATTGCTAGTTAATGCTCCTACCTTTATAAGTCATAATTATTTAATATAAATATCCATGATGATTTTATCATGGTTCATTTCCAGCATGTTCATCATCTTCCATCCACTGCTTTAACTGGAATTCTGTCACAAAGCAGAGAATATCTTTGAACATTGCAGATATTTACCCTACTGAGGATGCTGGGAAGTGTATGCTGTATTTTCGCCCAGTTTAACATTAAACAATGAAAATGCTGTATGTCTTTGAGTTTTACAATCATTTTTATTTATTGCTTGTTAATTATGAATGCATTGAATCAAGCACTGAATTCTTCATAAAATGTTGGCATTAGTACCCGGGTTTGCAGAATGCTTCCCAAATAATCTGGAACATAAATATGCAAACATAAACCACTTGCTACTTTGGAGATAAAAGTGTTGTAGGAAACCAACCTTCAGAATGCTGCTATCAAAATTGAGTGGAATAGAAGGCATTGTAATAAAACTGCCAAAGGGACTAAGTTCTCAGGGCAAACCATGTACTGTTCAAATACTAAATCTTGTTTTGCATTCCAGCAAGCAGAAAAAAGGGAGATGCAACAAAGAAAACAGACATCATCTTAGATTAGCCCAACATAAATGAAAGAAAGAAAGAAAGCTGAAAATTGTAGAAGAGTTGATTTCACTACATGTTTATGTTAATAGGGTATTTGACTTTTGAATGCTTCATAAACCTTGTTATGTTCAGTGCTATTTGAGGTAGTAAAACAGCTGGAACTCTGCCAGAAGCTTTAATTGGAATCAGCTTAGCAGGAGCTGACAAGGTTTCCCAGTGTTTAGTTTCAAACTTATTATAAAAATGCAAAATTAAGTGCTATTTATTTTCTGTTCCTCTTTGGTGTACGCCCATAAAGGTGAGACATAGCTGTGTTAGAAAATGGAATCATTTTTTCTTGTACGCCCCAGGCCAATGTTGTGAGGGGGCAGTGTGGGCACTGTCACTTATAATTAGATGCTTCCTCATGCAGGAGGCTGCAGAGACTCACCAGAGAACTCTCTGCTTTTGTACATCTTGGTTATTGATTAGGCCAGTGTGTCAGATGGCCATGATAACACCTCTTAGCTATATGTGAGTAGGCAATGGGATCAAAGTGCATCAGTAAAGAAATGCCAGGAGACTACATTCTTCCCTTTACAATAATGTGGGGGGCTACAGACTAGTACATCTATTCCTACAAAACGAAGGAATTATTGCTTTATGGCATCTGCCCTGCAGGCTTGTCCATTCTGGGAGGCTGGAGAGACGGAATTCAGTCCCAGGAAGCAACTGGCAATGTTTGAGCCTTTGAAACTGATTAAAAGCTTTGATCCAGGACTATTAAAAAAAGATCATTCATTCATTATCTATAGCTACAAATTAATAGATTAAAAAGCTCTTTCTCCCTTCAGATTGTCTACATGATCTCTTGGAATTCTGTACTTGAAAAATGTAGGTCATATACATACGTAACAAATACAGATAAATGACTTCTACCAAGGCTGTTAAGACAGGAATGAATCCCAGGATAACACTGCATTGTCAAGAGGCCAAAAGTAGTCAAGAAAGTCATGTCTGGTGAACGTAACTTTCAGAGTTTTAATAGAAAATCTTCACCTTGAGAAACTTCCACTCTGTGGAGGACTCTTCCCCTGCTTCCCCAGCCATTTTCAGTACGCTATTATTTACCATCACTGATAAAACTTACCACAAACACTACTGCTGGGTGGAATGTATTTCCTGTCATTCCTTCCCAACTTCAATATTTAAATAGATAAGTGAAAGTAAAAACAGGAATTCTTCTTTGTTTCACTAACTGGTGATTAGTTTGAAATGTTATGGCTTGCCAACATAGAGGTACTGTCTGACATGCAATAAGGGCCAACAGAGTATTTTGATAGCCTTGCTCTCAGTCATAAGCTCAGGTTTTGTAAAGACCTGAATCTGAGGAGTATATCTGTAATCTCAGACCCTGGAACACTTTGGAGTGCTCTGGCCTGAGGGTCTGAGGAAAAACCAGAGCATCTGACAACTCATCACTAGGTTTGTGCTGCAGCCCAGCAAATATGTTTTTGACAATACCTGCAACAGGCCACATGCTTTTATTGACCTAATAGTGCAGTGCTTCAGGACTTGTCTGGCTTGCTTTGACCTGAGCTGACTATTATCTTCTTTCAGGTATCATTGCAGCAGTCTACCACTTGGGTCCCCACTGTCTAAATTTTCTTTAGTGCACACTGCAATACATAATGTTAACTGAGAGAGAAATATTAAATAGGGATTCTACATAGACTGAATTATCCAAGACTCTAGAATAAAAATATAGTGTAAGAAAGGATAGGATGATATCAGATGCTCCAGACTGTATAAAAACATAAATCTCCACAGTCAGTTACTACTCATTTAAAGGATATAACTTTACAAACCAATCAGTTTTAGTGTTAACAAAGTGAATGAAAAAGCAGGTTAAAGGGGAAATTCACAACCAATGAAAAAAGCATAGGAAATAAGATTCTGTTTGATATTGTAAAAAAGAAATGCCAAAATGGAGCAGAGGAGTACCCACAGCATCATTTTCCTAATCTTCCTCTCAGAGGTTACTGTGCTAAGGAATAATTGTACCTCATTCTTGTTGAAGTCTGGTATTCCAGCCTGGTATCCACTGAAAGAGGAATGTAACATCAGAGAAAAGGAAAGTTTGTGTGCAACACTCGTAGCAGTATTATTATTAATGAGGTTGTTTTGTTAATAATTAAGTTATTTGGGCTAAGAGCTTCAGTTTAATTGCAAATGGAATAATAAATATTTCTTGTGTTTGATTACGTTGTTATGACTATAATTAGAACAACAATAAATTATTGGCTCTGCATAAAAGCTGTCATCTCTCTTTGCCCAGAACAAGACTGAGTGTAATAGCGTGCATTAATATACAAATCTTGGTTTCTCTGGAAAGGAGCACACAAGTCTATGGGACAAGGACAATAAGGTCTGTATTTGAAAACTGATAAATAAGATCATATGATTATGTATTTATTATCCCTTTAATGTTAAAGACCATTCATTATCCATCTCAGCTGCTGCTCACTTCAATCCTGCATTTGTTAAGATTGCTAATTTTATGTATTTTGTTGTATCTCAGGTATATCACTCTGCATGAAAGTGATAAAATCTAGTGAATTAAGCTGCCTCCTACCTTAATAAATTACTATCTGAACTAGTTGTATTGTAAATGAACTTCAGTCTACATCTGAAAATATCAGCAGATATCAGCAAGAGTGTCATTTGGTAACCTGTAGCTAATAAGACAGTGAAGCAAGTGACAAAAATAGATAAAAAGCTTCTACCTTCTCCACAGGTACAGCTGAATGAGAAGATTTGCCCCAGTATTCTATTATTTCCTGAAATTCTACTCCCAGATTTCTGAGCAACTACAGTAATTTCACAAAAAGTTAAATAAGAAAGCTAGTTTTCTTTTTGTACTTTCTGTAAGCTGTCCAGACTGGCTTTGGTGTAAAGAAAAAAAAAAAAAAGAATTAACAAAGCAAGGCTCACCATCTCTCCTTGTACTGCTATGAAGTTGGTAAATAAGCAGCAACTGGGAGCCAGATTTTGTTTATGCAGTATTTTCCTGTTTAGTGCAAAGACTTTTGGCCAATCCTTGCTAAAGAGCAGTGGAGGGAGTAGCTGGGACACAGCTGGGTCAATTGTTCTTCATTCTGGGGTGCACAGGAAAGCTGTCTTGTATGTTCAGCATGTGGCAACAGTATGTTTCATGGTTACAGTCATACTTCATTGGGAAACATCTTTCTTAGCTTTAACTGGAATCAGGAATGAACATAAGTTGCATCAGTAACTAATTCCACACTACATAGCATCATTTTCAGAGTCTGCAAAGAGAAATGTTATTCATACACTTTTCCTCTGCAGTATTGTAAATGCATTACAATGGCAATGAAATTTCCTTTCCTTAGCTTTCAGAAAGTAAGAAAGAGTTTATCTGAAGGCCTGAAATCATTCTTCTGCTGCAAAGAAATCTGAAGACAGTGCTTTCTGACAGAGCAGCTGACAGGAGATTAGCAGACACTGTACCACCAGTGACTACCAGAGGTCAGCAGGTGAGGTCAAACAGCAGGAATTGAATGAAGGAGAAGCAAGAAGGAAACAGATTAGAAAATTAGCTTTGCACAAATGTGAGGAATATATTGAAAAACTTGTAAAGTTGTTTCAAAATGATGATGAGCTCTGCACATTTGAAGTTCATATTTGCTTATTCTTTTCTCCATTAGGGCAGTGAATGCACAATAGATATGCTTTCCTAAGTATCTCCTCTCCCTTGCTGTTTTCATGCAGCCAAATGCACTAAATGAAGCATATTTCAGTGATGGTAGAGCATCAGCAGGCAATAACATCCATCTATGCAGCCACTTTTCACGGAGAGAACAAAAAAGTTGGTGGACATAGAAAGTAATATAATTCCATATGTTCCATCAGGATTTTAATTTGACTCACTCATTTCATTGGAAAGTACAGTTGGACTAGATGATCTTAGAGGTCTTTTCCAACTTTAATCATTCCAGGTTTCTATGAGTAGTTTTGAATTGTCTATGTATATATATCTATTTTGCACTGTAGTACATTCCACTGTTAGGAATATTACTTCTTTTCCACATAGGTAGGCATAACGCACAGCATGATCTAAAGTATCCATATCATACAAGGCAGCTGAATCAACTTATCCACATAGTGATGAAGATTAATTTGTAAATGCATTTTTTTCTGATCCGTGGCTGCAGCCCCTTGCAAAACCTGGAAACAGAAGCATTCAAAAGCTGACATTAAAACAGGAAGCAATTGGACAAAGTGGGAAATACCAGGCAGTTTTCCCTTTCAGATGTACACTAGCTGTTACAGGGGAACCTGACCAAAACTCTATGTAAGTATCATATACTTTTTAAAAAATCTACAACTTGGTGTGTGTTCATTAAGCAGAGGGCAGACAGAGGGAAAAAAGCAATGTTTGATCGAGATTATCCTCAAGACAAATGCAGATATTCATTGCAGGTACTACCACTTTAAATCAACACTCGAATGTTTACAAACAGTAGTTACAGCTGATTATTCATGCCACTTCTGAGGCCACAGTATCAGGACTGTACTTTAGACACACTTCTGACTCCAGACAAAACTTTTTTTTGCTTGCTCAGACTCATAAAACCTAGAAAGAATGCTGTGTTGTATGGATAACCAGGCTTTAGCAATTCCAGTGTTGGAGGTAGGCTATAATGTCCTGTACAAGAGAACCCTTTGTTACTCACCAGGGTTATGAGCTGAGTGAAGCATCCCTACATAACACCTTGTTAGCCATTATATGTGTGCTATGCATTAGAAAATGCTTCAAAATTAATCTTATCATGTGTAAACTGACAAATTTTAACCTAAATCTCTGAGTTCTGCAACATTTCAAAAGTCTATTCCAGTAGGTGATATCTTCTACAAATACTAAAGCTGGCAAATCAGTCACATAGCCCACCCAGGTATGAGCAAATGACCTGCCCTCCATGTTCTACAAAGTGCTACCCTAAGAGGTGCACTGTGGCTTCTGAGAAATGTCTTGAAAACATTTCTGTTTGCCCAGGATTTTCCTACCAGTCTCTACTTAGAAAAATAGGTGTATGGGTGGCCACACAAGACAGAAATCTGATTGCTACCAGGATGTGTGGGGTACTTATTTTCAAAGATATAGAGGTATTTCACACTAAAAAGTTCAGAAATGTAGAAGCTATACTTTATCACAGGGATTATTTGTCTAAACAAGCATATTAAAACAATTCAAGAAGTTACTTCAGGGTGATTTCTATTTTTAGAATGAGTTTGTTTTCTCAGGGAAAAAAAAAGGTAATTTACAGCCTGCTGAAGACTGTGACATGCAAGTCACAGAAAGTAGATTCAACGTGTCATTTCAAGTATCGCTTAGTGCTGTACACCATTTATTTACTGGATAATCTAGTTACCTGCCACTTCTGGCAGGATGAGACAGGAAACCTGCCAGTTGTTGATGCTTTCTGCCTTTCTTTCAAAACTTTGAGTTAAAAGAACAGAAAAAAGCTAAACTTACACATGGGGCTGAAAAGTGTTCCCTTGACCCTAACCTCTGTGATCACGTAGGAAATATATTTGCTTGAGTGAACACTTTATTGCAGGTATTTGTGAGTCAAAAACAGTGTTGTTTTTTTTTCTTCGTTTTTTTTTTTTTTTCCCCTTATGTAGAGTAGAAAGATATCATACACGCTTAACCTGCATTCTCACTAACTATGAATAAGTAGAGCAGTAGCTCATTACTTTCATTCTACAGAGCAGATTGTTGTTGTTAAATATGGATTTAGTCTGCCTCTCTTTCAGGAGAGTGAGGAAAGTGTAGAGGACATGACACCTCTGTGTGAAAATGGGCAGATGTGAACTGTCAGCATTAGTTCCTTTTAATCAAGTAGAGAGAAGGTCCTGATAGACAGGAACAAGTCTAAGTCATAGATTTTTTGAAGAAGAAATATTACTGCCATTTTCTTGTCTGGACGTATAAGAGAATGAAACATGAAAACAAGGTTGAATGTGTATATCAGCAAGGATTTCTTATATTAAGAGGGAACAGTGAAAAAGGATTCAAAAACCAATCTATCTTTCTGTCTCTTATCACAGCAGTTATAGAGAGTCTATTTTTCTCTCTCATTCAATTCAACAGGGGTTTAATATCTCTTTGCATCCTGGTGGGAAGAGGTCGCAATCCAAGTTGCTTATACCTGTCTAATCTTTAGCACTCTTCTCTACATTCCAGTAAATTTCAGATCATCTTAAGTTCATCATATTGCAACTGAATTGATCAGAGCTGAACTTTTCAAAATATTGCTTATTTATGAGAAGCATATCTAGATAATCTTTTTACGGCTACCTAAGACTAGGATTTTCAGAAGGGTGTAAATCCATTATTCATTTAGACTCCCTCAAAAGTCCCAGCTTGGAAAGTCAGTAGCATACAAGAAATATTAATAGTATAGATATTTCAGGAGTTCTAAACAGTTGCATGCAGGATTTATAAGCATTTAACTTAATCCCAGGAATTCTGAAGTTTAACTTGGTTTAAGTGCTTCAGTGCTTTCTGAGGCATAAATTTCACTTGGAAAATCAAGGTGTTTCTTTCTGTGATCATTTTCCCCCTTGGAAAACATTGTTATTGCAGAACAAAACTTTCTGCATAAACCTCTCTTTCATGTGTCTTCTGTGATCTTCAGACAGCCCTTTGCTGAAACAACCTTGTCTCTGTGAGGTAATTGTTATAACCCTCTGATGGGGCAAAATTATCTACTTTTTCTCACCAAATCTCATTATTCTAACAGATAGAACAGTGTTTAATTGCCTCCACACTAACAACTCTTGCTAATCAAACACTTTTTAAAGTAATTGGCCGAGTCTTTGTTAAAGGCTGAAAGGATCAGCAAGCCTTTAGGAGAAGTCAGCAGATATTACCAGCATACCTGTCTTGCAGGTTTTTACTGAAACTTATCCTTGTGCTTCCTGGGCATTGACTTTACAAACACACATAAATGTCCTTAAGTTAAGTTATTTTGCTATACAGTTGTTGAGAAAAGCACAAAGACATAAAACTCTTTGAAAAGGGATCCAAGAAGACAAGTTTTCTTGGAGAACACCTATTAGTTGAATTTATGATGTTTTCCACATATTTCAAGAAAATGTTGGCAGGATTCTTAGGAAGCCCAGTGGAAGCATCAAAGCCCAAATTCACAGCTGTAGGGTAGGAGTTGGCTGACACCCCGGGACTCATCACCTTGACACTGGGGTCAGGACTGGGTGTTAGGGGTCTTCCATAGAGTGTGGCACTTTTGCTGATCAGAGGTTCTTAAGCTTCTTGGCATGCAGCTAATGTAAAACACAGCTTAAATTTGGATAATATTAGTATTGGTCCAGAGGCTAAACACTTTCAGTCTCCTATTCAACCAAGACATAAGACTGTTATTTTCTATTAGCATGGGCTTTCTAACTGTAGGTCTACTTTAGAATAGTACTTCGCAGACTACTGCAATAACATAAAACTCATGCTTTGTGTGAATATGAAAAAGTCAAATAACCAGGCACAGTTTCCACCATCGTAAACCAGAAACCTTATTATCCACATACTCACTTCTATCAGACCTTGGTGAACCTTGGGTGAAAGGCTCTGCAATATTATTGCATTATATTTGTTCCATGCATTAAATCAAGGCCCATGTTAGACCCTGCAGTATAATTCTCAAACACTGTCAATTGCACAGTCTGTCATAGAAGAAATAATTCATGATATCTATGTTTAAAATATCTGCACAGTCGTCTCAAAAAACAAACAACTAAAATGAAACCACCAGGAAGAAGAAGTAAAAAAATACTTTCAGAAGTATTCTTAATCAAAATTAAGCTTTTGAATGTTATGACCAAAACATGTTACGTAGAACCAAAACCTGGGGAGACTTACAGGCAACTTTTGGATTTAATTTTTTCATTCTTACATGTGGATTTTACAGAAGCCTCACTTTTGCATACTACTTGTTGAACCTGTAGAACAGAAAGAAGTCTGCAAAAAGAATGTCTAAAAGTTAGCACTTAGTCTTATCTCTGAACATAGGTGTTCTTTTTTTTGTTTGTTTTTTTTTTTTTTTTTTCATTGACAAGCTAATCTGGGAGCTGTTTTTGCAATCACTGTTTTCCCAGTTTAGCTTTGTGACATCATTTAGCAAAACTTGTCCAACACTTTCACTATATAATAATTTTAAAGCAATTAATATAGTTGGTTCAGTCTTATAATCACAGCCACCCTGTCTTTCTCTACTACCAGTATAACTATAATATCCTTGTGAAATGGTGAATACCTTGGGCCCATAACACAAATGGGAAACAGCACGCACAATGTGCATTTACCATTTCATACTCCTTTGTTAGCACTTATTTCACTGTACCTCCATGTGAAGCACCACTGCAGCTACTTTGAACTATAGGACCACAAAGTTACTCTACTTCCCATCTTAAGGTTATCCAGTGTGGAGACAAGGTCCATGTTTCCTTTATGCTCTTGTTCCTGAATTTAATTGCAATTATCTTTGTGACCTACAATGCAGATGCAGTTCAAGATGTAGAAAGGAAAGACCTAGGTCTTAAAGACACACAGAACATTTAGTTCTCACTGAATTTTTAAGGGGAAGTAGAGCACCTACATTCCTGTTAGGATCAGGATCTTTCTGACATAATCATAGTCCTAAAGGCTGATCAGGGAACTACATCTGAGGTTAATACTGTTGCTGCCTCACCATTCTAATGATGCACTTTTTCTTCCAAGATGCTTTGGAAGAGGAACCTACAGATGAAAGGGGTTGTATGTTTTTGATTCAACAAAAATGATTTCTGTTTCTTGAGTGAAAGCATCTGTAAAAATGTTTGATGCCTCAGTCACCAGTGAAGACTGAAAGTTTTTCCCACCATCATCAGACGAGGGCTAGTTTGGTAGCATTTGATTTGAAAATCACTGCAAATAGAAACAGAATAGAGAGTTGGAACAGCAATGAAGTTGTATGCACTATTTTGCTGGGTCCACCCTCAAATGTACTTCCATGGGACAGCAGCAGGCCAAACAATAGAGCATGGAGTTCAAAAAACCCAAAGCACAATATCTTTGATTTTTTGTTAACTTCAAAATAACTTTTTTCTGAAACCTTTTTTTGCTCTCTAAAGTCATACTACACCTTCTTCTTATTGCAGTAAAACAAAATATATGAAACCTTACTAAAAAGTATGACAAAACATTTTCTTGCTAAAAATTATTTCCTGCTTCTTACTATAATAATTTATCCATGTGCTTTGGATTTGGTAAGACTGCTAGAGGAATGACCTTGTTCAGTACTTCAATTTATGTTTTCATCTTCAAGAATTTCAGGTGGTTTATGAGCCAGCAAATGTAAAATACAAGAACACATCTTAAAGCAAATGCATTTCTTTTATCAAATAAATAGAAAATCACAACTTCTTATATGGCAGAAGTCCTAAACTATGAGTATAATAAAATCAAACTGAATTTTCCAGTTTTATGCTATACTTTACTCTTGTCAGTGGAAAACCTAATAAGCATTACTTTTGGTAGAAGGCATTTAAAAGAAAAGAAAATCAAACCAAATACAAGTTAAGGTATTTATGTGTTTGTTTGTTTGTTTTGTGCCATGTGAAGACTTTAATTATTGACATTCTTTTACTGAAGGCAAAAACACTTTTGATACAGCTAAAGAAATGTACACCTCATACAGGATCTTAAAGTACACCTCAGTACAATCGAAGCCTGAGAACAAAAAGGTAAACAGAATATAACAAGCTTTCTACATGATAAAGGTACTACATAGAAAGTACAGACTTGATTGACCAGTATAACTGTATAACTACATAACTATATGACTAACTTTAAGTAAAGCAAAGAATTCCTTGACACAGACTTATACACCTTTCTGAATGGGGAAAATACATGAAGCAGTCAAATTAGCAAAACAGATACCTTACATGACAAATTTTGTACTACAAGATAGACAAGAGGTATTTGGAATAAAGTGATAACAAACGTTTATAAACCACAAGACATACTGTATATATTTAACAATGCATTGTCTGAGTATTTTTAAAGGAAAAATATTTCCCCTCCTTCTAAATATGGTTTTATTGTTTTAAATTTTGTCTTGTGTTACTTTCAGGAGAAATTTAGGATGATGAAAATATCTCCAGAGGAAGATATCATTTTGTCACTAATGGTGACTTTCTTCCTCGCAATTCTGTTGCAGAATCATCAATAGTTCCAGTATAGTGTACTATGTGTTTATGTAATTTTAGAGGTAAATTGTGATTACATTCCACATAACTGTAATATACTGACCCATAAGGGCCTTGAGAAATGAAATTCTAATTGTGGTATTATACTGCATAGAAGGCTAGTCACTTTATGTCAGAAAACAAAAAACAGAAGATACAGCAGAAATTGAGAGAATCAGATAACAGGACAGGAAAGAGACCCTGTGGAGTTTCCGAATATCAAACAAGTGAAAGCTGAATGGTCAGAAAAATACATGAACCAAAAATGGATGAGTATTTGGAGCAAGTTGTCCCGTTGTTTAATAAGGCAGTGTTCAACAAGGAAGCCTCAATATCTGAAGGAGTTTCAACCATTTAGATGTTCATAACAATGCTGCTTAGGATAGGGAGGTTAGAATTTATTTGCATTCTATATTTTAATGTGAAGCAGAATGTGACATGAGTGCTTCAGTGGACATCATGCTTCCTCTGAACAACATTTTACCATTGCTTAAGGAGTAAGTCTTTTGAGTGTGAGAGAAAGTTTCAATCCTCAACTATTTTTTCTTAATGCCAGCAGTTGGGAAGAGTGGCTTTCACACACTGTCAGCTTCAATGTGGACACTTGTCTTCTGCCTATCTAAGAGATTCCATCTCTTTCATATATATAAGATATTTTCAAGAAACCAGTAGATATAATGTTGCAGAAAAGTCTATGTATCTGTCAGGACTGATGCTTATTTGTGTGTATTTCAACAGTATTTCACCTAAGTGACAGTTCAGAGGAACTTGCAAATGAATCCTAATCTCTCTTTTCTTGCATTATTTCATACTAATAATGACTGTGCATCCTAGTCTGCCTAAAGAGCTAAGGAAGCTAAGAAAGCTGGGGGTGGTGTGAAGCAATGAGCATACTCTGTCATGCAGTAAGGAAGGTAACATCTGTCTCATGACAGCTGTTTCTGACCTTGCATCACACACTAGATGAAATTATCTTTGCGAATATTTTGCCAATTTTGAAAGATAACATAAGTGTGATACCAATTTGAGATACATTTTTTCCACAGGAATTTGTAAAATGGAGGTATAGAAGGAAAGTAATCATTTAGCAGTGTCTGAAGATTGTTTTAAACAAGAAGAAAATTAAAGAAAGAAAAAAAAGAAAATTGGTTTACTATTGATTTACTACATTCAAATTCCAGATAAAGCCCAAATTAAGCATCAGGTGTTTTAATCTGATATGCAGAAGATTTCTAAACTTGAAAATCTCTTCTTCCATTTTCCTTCCTAGTAAACTAACATGAGATTTAAAAAATCTGTTATTTCTTCCTCAAAATAGTTATTGACATGTTCGTAACCTGTAAAAACAGCAGATGTATTATAGAGCATCGTACACTTTGCTTATATGTATATTAGAACTCTGGAACAGTAGAGCTTGACAGAGTGAAAAACTGATTCCTAAAATGACCTTATTTTTAAGCTCAAGTAGTCACTGTAATCATTCCCCACACCTCCTGGTCATCTGTCCTTACCCCATACTAAGGGATCTGGCTAGTTTTTCAGAGAAGTTTATGGACTGAGTCTGAAGAGCAAATGATTTGATGCTGGAGCTGTGTGTTTGTCACAGTTGTCCTGGTAAAGTGGATGATCTAAGATTTCAGCCTAAAGGTGATACTGCAATAGAGGACCGTACAAATAATGAATGGTAATAATTAATCAGAAGAGTCTGAGCATGAAAAGTAACACTATAGAGTTCCCTCAGGTGCCTCCTCCTGACATGTAGAGTTCACCTTGAGGATGAATTGGCAGTTCATTCTCCATGCCCATGCAATTTCCAGTCTCCCTGAGAGGCTCTATTAGCAGCAGTTGTGTTTGTAATTTGCAGACATGTCAATCACCTAATTTCATATAGGCCACTGAACAATTATTAGAATGCAACAATTTAGGTTACTACTGACCCAGGCTGAATTTCAGATGGTAATTTACATTTGAAAGACTCCATATGGTATTGCAAAGTCCCTGAGCCTGCAGTTTCCAACTGTTTATTTAATTCAGGTATGCTGATTAGTTTTTATACACGTTCATACAGTCCACACAACTTAGTTCGTAGATGTGAACAGGTAAATATTATTCATTTGACACTACACGTGAGTAGTATAGTTTGCTGAATTAATTTATGTGGCTTAGGACTATTAATCAAGAATTCTGGTGATTTCAGAATATTCAGTTTCTGTTGCTCTGTGTTTTCAGATTTGGGCCTTTAACTCTCAAACTTTGGAAATGTTTCCATGGACGCTTTTGCCCTCAGTTTTGCTGTGCTTCCTGACCTGGCTGTCTGCCTAGTCACACCAACCTCAACACTTGATCTCGTGCCTGTATGCCCATGGGAGACAGCTCTGCCAGCAATGGCATGGCATGTGCATGATTTCACCCTTCACTTGGTCTGGAATGTGGGCCTAGAACCTGGAGCTTGCTTTTCAGAAATCGTCTCTAGGATACTACTGGAGATTGTCCCCAGGCATGACAAACTTTCTAAGGCTCAGAGGTTCAATTCTGTATGAAAAGTTGATGTGCAGTTTAGATTATGAACTTTACTGTTTGCTATAGGTTTTAATCCTGCAGGAATTGCTGACATATTTGAATGTCTGGGATCATGGTGAGCACTGCTGACTTCTCAAATGCATTTGCCATCAGTGATTTGTTTTGGAATTAACAATGTGAACTAAAAACCTGCACAACATCAGATTTTACTGAAGTCCTGATCTTTTTCTAGTTCAAAAAACCACAAGGGAGCAGCCTTTCTTAAGCTTTCTTAGTAATTTTGGTTGTCAACCAGAAAGCATAGAGGCACAAACAAACAAATGAAATGGAGAAAAAATTCCTACACATATCAGATATTTTAACACTTGACAGTGGGCAAAACATAAAGTTTAGGATCTCAGAAGGAGTGGATAAATGCAACTCAGGTCATATTTACAGTGACGTGTTCACTTTGCTTTATTATTAGAGTCAGTGCTCAGTCTTGCATGAAACACAGTGTGTTTGGCCCAGATCAACAAGAGCTCATCAGTATGCTAGGAATTAACTAGGAAAGTAAATGCTTTGCTGCAGTAGACTGGGTGCTCGGAGAGTGAACTTTACAAAAGTGAGCCCCAAAAGTACTT
Organism: Odontophorus gujanensis; assembly: GCA_013399175.1. Taxonomy (NCBI): domain Eukaryota; kingdom Metazoa; phylum Chordata; class Aves; order Galliformes; family Odontophoridae; genus Odontophorus; species Odontophorus gujanensis. The sequence goes on along the minus strand of VXAB01004531.1, from coordinate 181,022 downwards.
AGGAAGAGCCTGCCTTCAACAAACCGTGAAGAGTCCAGATAGAAAGTTCTAATTCGTAAGTGTAATTCTGCTTTTGGGAGCCGCAATGGGCTCTGCACTTCACTAATTTGCAGGAAGGAGATATAAACGTCTCCCTCCCTGGCCTCTTTGACTATCCTGAATCTTTACAAGTATTCAAAAGACATCAAGTTTTATCAGATGACCTGTCCAAGCAGTCCATAACAAATCTGTACAGCCTGAACAGATGAAGACAGCAAACTACTGGAAAGAAAGATCTTATTCTCATGCAAACATCTTCATAAAGGAAGAAGAAGGGAATTGAAATACAGAGCAAATATGATATATTAGAAGAATAGTTTCAGAAAGTACATTTTTCAAAGTTTTCTCAAGCTATCAGCAGCTGTTTAAGTTCGCTGAAAAGTTATGAGGTGAAATGAAACCCTTTCATATATGATTATTTTTATATTTTCAGGGTCTTTTTTTTTTTTCTCAGGTATTATCTTGTGTCACTGAAGATAATGCACTGTATCCAGGCAGAAGCACTACAAAAGATCAAACATTTCACTTCATCATCTTCAAATACTTTGATGCTACCATGGGCAAGAAGAATAGAGGAAAAGAAGCAAAAGGACACTTTAAAATAGGATACAGAAAAGAAAAAGATTATACACTGAGCTACTATAAATTACTGCTGGTAAAGCTGAGAAATCCCAAAACACTAGAGATGTAGCAGTCTGGTAATGCGAGGAGAGATTTAAACTTCATTGAACAACTCTACCTCCCTGTGTGCATACTTGGAGAAATGTACTCCCTGTTGTTCACCTATTAGTTTCATGAGGAAGAGAAATGTGACGGTGGCCAACGCTTAAGCTATTCACAACTATATGATTTACATAAGTGTGAATGCCTTCATAGGAGAACTGATAGACAAGCCCCAATCACTTTATGAAAAAATATTTATAAGCAGCACCTCACAGCTGAGGTACAAGTAATCTCAAAGTCAGCTTTTTTATTTTTACTTTCTATCATCTCGTGAATTTAGTTTCACTTTTTTAACCAAAAGTGGATAATGATGTCTCCTAATAATTTCCTTAGTTATTCACTCATCAGTAAATGCTAATTTCTTTCAGGCTGAGCACTTTCTCTGTGGTAAAGCATCACCATTGTTACTTCTCTTCATCCTCCTGCAACATACAAGAATTCTGCATATTCTTCACTTTATTTGAGCATCTCAGTACATCTTTGCATAAAGTGGTGGGTATCAAACAATGAAGACATAATACTTCTTGCCAGTTGGGCTTTGTTAAGAAAAATAATAAGCTTTTGAAGAGAACAACTTTTGTTGAAATTACTTGGCCAGCAGGAACATTAAGAAAAAACAGTCTTTTGGGCAATTGTCTCAGTTTTTGCATGCATCTTGTAGCATGTTGAAATTGTTCCTTGACCTTAAGGGACAGTCGTAGAGAGTTTGATAATTTCAGAATGTAATGGAGGAAGACAAATTCTATGAAACCTTATGCTCAACCACATGTAGGAAGTGTAAGAAGATCTGCATGTAAATGAGAGTGTTTCACATGCTGTCTTAATATATCATAATATTCTCAGGCTGTTATTCCATGGATATCCTGATTTTTAATAACGTGAGAGTTTTGATGGCTGTCTGCTATTTCTTCCAAATTAAGTAAGACTATACAAAACCAATGTGTTTTAGATGGAATAAAAAGGGAATTTTGGTCCCTTTATTCTACTATTTTTTTCCAAGTAAATATAGCGTTTCTTCAAGTTACTTTAACAAGTGGACAAAGATAATGTTGACCAAGTCTGAAATTAGCAAGTACAGAGCACTGCAGGGCCAGTTCCATGAAGTGCTGAGTTTCTCCATCTTCCATGGGAGAGTGATCAGCTGGAAGGCAGAACGTAGAAGAGTGATTTCTTTTTTTAATATATTTTTAAATGCAGTTCTATCATTTTTTCCTTGCATTGGTTGTAAGGAAATAAAAAGACACAATGGAGGAAATTAGGTTAGAATTTAAATAATAGATTATGGGATGTAAGATATTCAATTTTCACTCAGAAACCAGATTTAGTTACATCACTTACACTGGAAGGCTATGATCTTAAAATGATTAGTGTCTTGCGTCAGTAGCCTCTGATGAAACCTTAAATAAAATAGCTTTTAAATAAGTAGTCAATCATAGAATCACTGTAATGATTCTTCATAGAATATCCTGAGTTGAAACAGACCCAAACGGATAATTGAATCCAACTCCTGGCTACACACAGAGGACCACCCAAAATTCAAATCCTTTTTGCCTAAGAGCATTGTCCAAACACTCCTTGAACTTGGTCAGTTGGGGCTGTGATCGCTGCCCTGTGCATCCTGTCCCATGCCCACCGCCCCGTGGTGCAGCACTGTCCCTAACCCCCAGCCGCCCCTCCCCTGACACAGCTCCATGCCGTTCCCTCGGGCCCTGTCGCTGCCACACAGAGCAGAGCTCAGCGCTGCCCCTCCGCTCCCTGTGAGAGCTGCAGCCGCCATCAGGCCTCCCCTCAGCTCCTCTGCTCTTTGAGCATACCCAGGAACGTAAGCCGTTTTGGCACCCAAACTGCACGCAGTGCTCGAGCTGAGGCAGCACAGCGCACAGCAGAGCGGGACAGCCCCTCCCCTTGCCCGATGGCAGTGCTGGGCCTGATGTACCCCCCAGGGTGCGGTTGTCCCTCTGGGCTGCCGGGGTACACTGCTGACTCCCCAGGGAACTGCCAGCAACAAGAGCACCCAGATCCCTTTCCACGGGATTGCTCTCCAGCATCTCTTCTCCCTTCCTCTCTTCTCTTCTACACTGACTGCCCCATCCCAGGCGCATAATCCAGAACTGTCTCTTGTTAAACATCATGTGGTTGATGATTCTTATGGTCTCTTAAGTTTTCAGGATCCCTGCAAGTTTTCTCTGCCCTCAAGGAAGTCAACAGCTCTTCTCAATTTAGTGTTTGCAAATGTACTTAGCGTGTATTCAAGTGCTGCAACCAGATCATTTAAGAAAACATTAGAGAACTGACCCTAAAACAGAGATGTGTGGAATCTCTCTAGTGACTGGAAGTTATAAGGAATTTCTGAAGTGATAGGGAAACTGCAAAGACGATAGTCCCTGAAGTTGAACCTCTTTTTGCACTATTTTTTTTTTTTTAATTTAAAAGAAATCAAGAATTTGATGATAGAAAGATGCAATCCAAAGTGTTTCTTCAGTTTTCATATTCAATAACTGCAAACTGCAGGACTGTGTTTGTGACAAATGTGTGTTTTGATAAACCTTTCAAAGATGTGACAAAAACTCATTCTTCCCCTTATTGCCTCCAGCAATACCACCTTGTGCTCTGATCTCTCTAGATTTCACATGCTATGGTAGGCAGGTTGCATGCTCGACTGGTGAACTCCAAGGAAAACTGATGTACTGCTAGTGACTGCTAGTGTTCAGTGATCTGCCGTAACCACCGTTCCTGTTCAACACTCAGCCTGTCACCTGAGACATCTCTGGTAAGCTCTGACTTCTGGAATAAAGGCTGCAAGTCAAGGCATTTAATCACCCAAACTCTCGTAAGGATCTGACACCAGGGAGAATACCAGTGTTAATGCAGAGTTGATTTACATTCTTCCTGCAGCTATGTTCAGAGGCAGAATGCTTAGTTCTTATTTGAAGCTCATGTCTTGTGTGGTCTACTACATCATATTTGGTTTTCTAATTTACGCAGTAGAAGTTGGGAGAAAGAATTGCTCATAAATATGCTTCAGTTTCTTCAAGTGTTTGGATTTAGCTTATGATTTAGTATTTAAAATCTCTGTGAAAGGTGCTATAAAATTTTGTGGGTCAATTTCAGGTTTGCAATGACAATTTGTTCCAGAAAACAGCTTAGAAAGACAGTAATTCTAATTTTAGATAATATAACACAATTAATATAATTTGTTAAAGGGAATCATAGGGCAACCTGCAGATAAGAATGACATACCAACAGAGCCTAAAATATATACAAGAGGTTTACAAAAGCATAGGTTTCTGTGGGATGCTTGGAGTCTCATAATCCCAAAAACTTGAGACTCATCTGTGAATTATTTGTAAACAGCAAAATGGTAGGTTTTTTTTTTAAATTTTGTTGGCTTTTTTATTGTAGTTATTTGATTGTTTTGCGAAAGATACTACATGATGATCAAGAAAGTAAACTCAATTTTAACATCTAATAGCCATCCACACAAGAAGAACTTGCCATCTTGGTAAAGAAAATTGCTATTTCTGAATACACCAGCCAGTAATTACAGTGCATTTCTATTTTCCACATCTCTGATTACGAATATCTTCAGACAGCTTTCCATGTCATTTTATAGCTAAGTTGCTAGTAAACCATAACTTAGTGGCTTCTGATGAGCATCCCAGTAAAGACTGACTATCTTTGAATGGCTGACAGTTTTTAGTTTTTCTCAAGTAGGAGCAAACAAATATTTTTATAATGCCTCTTTAAAAAGAGATTAATATATTACCCCCAAAATAATTTGTGTTGTACACTAGGGAGATTATTGAGTCCATGATGGACTCTAGAGCCATAACTCTCACTTCTTGTGTAAGGGACACCCATGAGAACAATTAAGTTCTATAGACATTAATAGTTTTTAAAGAAGTAGCAAAACAACCAACAGATTTTAAATCTGATTGCTTTAACTTATTTCTTCTCAATGCTTCTACTACTAGTTTTAGGCAGCAGAATTATTCTGCTAATATAAGTGTGATACTGACTGCACATTTTTTTGTTTGGATAAAGACTGAAGTGAATGCCTTGGGAGTCTTGTTTGATTTGTGCTAATGGCAGAAATGAGAGGAGTGTCCCTGAAGTATTAAAGGTACAATTCCAATCTCCATCTCAGAAAACAGTTTAAAAAAAAAGAAAAAAGGCAACAAGGATTATCGAAATGTGAGAAATGGCTAAATAAGAGAAGCAGCTTCTGTCTGAAAATGACGAGCAGGCAACAGCATAGGTGTGAAGGAATTTGGACTGGCAGGGAGTGGGAATGGTTGTTTACTGCATTTTCCCTTTCCTCTGGGTAGGAAAGGACACAAAAAAGCTAACATGTAGGTGAGTTTAGCAGTCTGCAATGTGTAGTTTACTGAGCCACTCCTTGCCAGAAGAAGTTGCAATTATTTAAGTCTACATAGATCCCAAGAAAAGCTGGTGAAGGTCATGGAAAACAAATTCTCAAGGGATTTCTAAATATAAATAGGAGTCATCTCTGGCTCAGGAATTACTTGTGCTGCAAAAAGTTTGAAGGCTTGGCAATGACCTCAGGGAAAATTATATGCTAACTCTGCTCTTATATTCTGGTCAGGCACTAATTTCCCTTTCTGGAGGATAGACACATGACTGAAAGGACTTGGTCAGACCAAAGATGACTCAAGTTTTGGCATGCAGGTAGGAAGAAGTCAGAAACTAGGTTCTGCTTCGATTGTCCAGGCTTGCCTTGCTGGTTGAAAACATACAATTATAAGCAGTGATGTTGCAAAATAGTAGTGTGTTTTTGAATGATTAATAGATGTTGCATGGAAGGAAAGGAACAAAGAAAGTACCTGCAGTGTAAAAATGGACAGTTAAAAGCTCCATGCGTGTTGAAACTCCCTGGAAATATAAGAGTTTTAAACAGCACTTCACTTTGCCTCTGCAAGCAATGGATGTAGCTTAAGTGTGTCATAATTTACTAATGAAAGTGATCATATACAATTTATTGCCCTTACTAAAAAATAAATCTAAACATGTTATCCCTACAAACACAGTGTTTTTGTACAGCATTTGACGGAACTTTGACATATCAAGAGACTATAAATACCTGTTGTCCATCTTGATCTGAAAAAAATACCCTGTCTGATGTGAGATGAAAATGTGTCCACTCAAGTCCAGAGTTAACACTAATGTGGGACTGTAAAGAAAATATTGAAAAATATTATCAAGTTTCTCTGTCATTATCATCGAAATTCAGAATGTAGAATGCTTTATTGAACCAAACTTGTTGCTGTTAAGTGTCTGCAAGAGATAATAATCACCTTTACCTGTATGTCTGGCCTTAAACTTGAGCAAGTGAATTTTCTGCAGTTCTGCTAGTGCTTTAACAGAATTTCATTGACCCTGGTAAAAGACAAGCTTTCTTGAAGATTAATGCTTTCAGAAAATGTATTTCATATAATTAGAATGATTTAAAACCATCAATTATATCAAAATAGTTTGTAAGAGTCATTCAAAATTAGTTTTGACAGGAGAATGGATTATTCATTTATGAAGTGGTAGCAAGGGCACAGTGCCAGAGATGGGTCATGGCTGCTACCTGAGAAAATTTGCACCAAGCTGTTAACTCTACAAACATAGGGTTTGAGTATGGAAAACTTTTAAACTGCTGCTTTTAGGGATGAGTAGTTCTTACATTGTTTCTAGGTGGGAGCTGTTCGTCAGAGTAGTAGCAGTCCTGTATTGCTTGTACTGCTGTTGTTCCCTTTTCAAAATAATTCCTTTTCTCAGAATTTTAGAAATCAGCCATTTTTTTGTTTCCATTGAGAAACTTTGTCATGGGATAAAGGTTTAATCCCTGGACACTGCATTTTAATCAGTTTAAATCTTCATGTGTAAAGAGACTTTTGACAACCAAAGGATTTTAATAACCTTATGGAGAAAATTGCATTAAAGACAAGCAGTAATACTTTTCTGGTTTCCCTCTTTACTACTACTGGCTTTCTATTTCGTTATTACAAATCTTAGCATGAGTCCCAGATATTTTTTTTTCTCAAGCATTCATTTGCTATTGATGATTTTTCCTCACATGAAGCTCTAATCCTCTGTTTGTGACAACATAATCATTTCCACAGTAGCTAATTGCAATATTTGTAACCTCTGATTGAAACTACAGGTGGGGTTATGTAACCAAGATCTACTGAATTAAAAGCAAATCAATTCCCAGACAAGCCAAAATACATGATAGAGAACATAACTGTTCTACAAATTGTGTTTGCCAAGCAAGTCTTTTCTTAATGTAAACAATGACAGCAGTTTGATGTAAACACTCATTGCCAGTGAAGGATTACTATATACAGAGCCCTTAATAACTCGGTTTCCCTTACCTTGCTTTCCCTATAGGAACAATGTTTAGGGTGAATAGACTTGTAGTTTTGTTTTCTTGAGCCACAGAAAAGGAAATGATCAGCAAACTGTTTCTGTCAGTCTGGTGTCTCCTCCTGAATGACTAGAAACTGGAACAAAACAGAGAATTATACTTTTATTGGCTACTAAATGTTTGCTTAGGCAAAGGGAGAATGGAGGAAATACCAAATACTGGAAAACTGAGGAAGGAGGCATCTATGATTTGTGCTGAACCAAGGAAGCCATTTGGTGGCACTGCCCCAGCTCCAGAGCACCAACTGGTTGTGGTTCACCTGTACCTCCCACCTTCTTGCCCTCTCTACTGATGTACTTTAATTCTCCTTTCACATCCATTGAGGCAATGCTGAACTGGATCAGGAAAAATGAAGGCCACGTCCTATTATTCAGATTTTCAACTCAGACATGTAAAAGTGGCTAACCACATGGTTCCTAAAGCTGCACCCGCAGCACTTTTTTGATGTGTTTTGTGTATCACAGCCTGGAATTTTTGAATCAGAAATGAATGGGATAATTATGAGGGAAAACATTTCAGAGACAGTAGAACAGGAGTGGGCATTTAAGCACTGAGCACCAAGATGGACTTCAAACATCTGCGAAGCCTTTCCTCCCTGTAGTGTGTTTTCATCCTTCAGATTGCATGAAGGCTGCTACAACCACCAGGAAAGATTAAAAAGCACTGTGGTAATCTAATCCCAAGTGAAGAAGTACAGAGTACAAGAGTACAGGCATCAGAACAGATAGATTAGGCTTAGATAAAACAAAAAGGAAAGAACAAAAACAATGCTTTTATTCAATCTCTGTCTTGAACCTAATTTAAGCTATATTTCTTTGAGGGTTGAAAATATTTATTCAGATCATTAACACAGTTCTCTGATGGAGAGTAGTTCTAATGCCAGATCTCATTCTGTGGAAAAGTAGAAAATTTATTATTATTAACTAATATTTTTGAAAATAATGATCTACTTTAGAAATTGGGCATTGCATGGAAGTTTGAAAATATGAACATGCTCATGTTAAAACTAACTTGAAGTTGAAAAGGTGTTTTTCCTCCAACTTTATTTAGGTGGGCTTACCATTATGGAAATCACCTATAAGTCAATGCTATTGATTATGTTTCAAAACTCATTACTGTGGCAGTTTGAAGTGAAGTGTCAGGCTATTGGACTTTGCTTTAGATCACATTTATCAGCCCTGTGATTTAAAACTTATTTTTTTAAAACATAATTTTAAAGATTCATTTGCCACAATTTGTAAGATTTCACTCATTAACCAAATATGTGTTGCTTGCAGGGACATCATGTTTTTTTGGTGGTGTAAATAACCGAGTTATGTTTCAAACATATAAATGGAGTAATCTGAATATGCACTGTAAATACTTCTTAAGACAATGTGCAAGTACACATGTGCTAATCAATTCAAATAAGTCCATGCCCCAGTTCTGCATTTACTTTCAGGGAATATTCATTGAGTGATCATGATCATCAATCAAAAATGTTTTACAGACTCAATTACATAATCATTTGAAATTATTTTGCCATTCATACGGGAAAGAATTTTTCTATACTTTGAGTTGAAGACTTGTTTGATGATAGAAAAAATGCTTTTCAGGAGAATGAAAAAAGTTAAATATTGAGTACATAGCAGAAAATCATTTGAAATTGTAATTGCAAAGCAAGACCAGTTGCCTTTGCTCCATAATAGAATAAATCATCTGTGAGTAATCAAATATAAAAGTAAATCAAAACAAAACAAAACAAACAGAATTGCTGTGGACAAAGATGTAGATTATGTGCTTCAAGTGTTTTTCTGTCTGCTTATCAAGAAATGCTCATAAGTAACATTGAGATGGTTACTGTCAGGCTGTGATAGTTCTCACAGAACATTAAATTAAGCAAAATGTTTTGCTTGTATAAATTATAATGCATTCTTTTGTTGAAAATTCTTTTATTGAAAATGTTTTCCAGCCCAATTACTGCTGGATGCAGAAACAGTGGACTGTTACCACAAAGGACTTGCCAACATGTCACTTTAAGCTCTGTTTTTGCCTGCCCTCACTCTGGTTATTCCTTCTGGTGGCTCTTCTGATGGGAAGGGAAGACCACAGGAGTGTTCTCTTTTCCACTCCCACTCCCTAAATCACACTTCTTTCATCTTTCCTAATAGTGTTAGCACTGGAACATGCTGACCAGAGATGTGGTGGATGCCCTGTCCCTGAAGACATTCAAGGTCTGTGATTCTTAAACAGAAATTGCTCTATCAAGAATTCTCAAGGGTTATTTCTTTAGTGATCCCCTGGTGACTTTTAAAACTTACCAAGGGCACACTGAGCATCTGCTGCTGGTTGGCCTAGTGGAGTAGTGTTATGTTTGCGGTCTTTATTTTTGTGGTCCACTGAACTGCAACAGCCAGCTGCTAAAGTAAGTGCACAAAATAGTTTGTCCTTAAGCCCAAGTAAAGTTCTTAGGATAGGCAGCTGTGAGATCGACTGCTGATTTCCTTGTAAAATGTCAGTGTCAACACGGGTAAGAGGTGCTGTAAAAGTTCAACACTGAAATTGCTTCTGGTGAAAAACTAGACCAGTTCAGTCCTCAAAATTAGGTGATAAAAATGTAAAAGTCTGCATGAATAAAAAATAGCCTGTGTTTTTCATGTGTTCTTACCTCTGTTTGATTTGTGTGATTTCACTAGATTGAATGCTGACTGGTTAAATGTCTACCTCATTATCAATATTTGTATAAACTAGTATTTCCTATGCTCTGAAGTGCAGTGCTGGGAGATGAACTGCTTGCTCTCAGCCTAAATAAGAGTCAGATGATCGATTACATACCTAATTTAATCATCCCCTTTGCTAAGTGCTACTTAGAAGTAGAAGTATGTTTTGAACAAAAAGAAAAAAGCAGATACCTAAATAGCTATGCCTGACTATATTTTATATTAAACAAAGCACAATTATTTCTTCCATTCCTCCAAATGGTGTAGAGACAGACAGATTTAATATATTGGACAGATTATTGTACAAATTATATTATTGGACAGATTAAATTTATTTAACTACAAGCAGATAAAATGGCAAGGCAGAAAAAAACAACGTGAACAAATATAAAAGCATTCAGACTAGGATTAATCAGTTGTTCAGAATGCCCCTGAGACAATCCATCATGCTAGACAAGTCATTCAGCTCTTGAGAGCTAATGTCATTATGATGAGAGCTGAACAGATTACGATAACAAATATCTTAACTAATGAGTTTAGTCTCTTCAGATCAAGAATTGCCTGTGGAAAGATTCTTGAATTTATCATTTTGATTTTACTCAGAGGTGTTGTTTTCTTTCTTCTTCTTTACTACTATTATTATACTTTGAAGAAAATACTATTAATATTTTATTTTTGAGATTGCAATTTGAACTTGTATTATTTGTTGCTGTTATACATTCAAAATCAAGGTTTCATTGTTTGTTTTAGTTTCCCTCATGGAGAGACTTATTACTGGGGAGGCCAAAGAATAGAAGGTGCATTTCAAATTGTTAACATCTGCCTGGACTGTAAGGATTTTTTGTCACATGCAATTTCTAAAATCAGCACGCATAATATAGGATTTTAATGGTAATGTTTCAGGCTTCAGACTTATTTTCCTTTTACTACCTTGTGAGGGGAGGGTCAAAGCTCTGCTTTTCTAATAGCTTTATTCTAGGTTCCCACACAAGGATGGCGTGGAAAAAGAATCTCCTGACACATAAAAAGTAAAATGTAAAATAGTATATATAATTTATGACAACTCTGATGTTAGTATTTGAATGTACAGCTTCAAAAGTGATACTCAAGTGGAGGATATGCGGATTTTCATGGCAATGATGATATGGGAGAAAGTGGCTTTTGAAACTTGAGGAAATGTTAGTGTATAGCATTCATTCTCTGGCACCTGGAAAAATAAGTAAGAAGCAAAAGATGAAAATGAATGAAGAATGAAAAGCATTGTTTATTCCAAAAAAAGAAAATTCCATTGCATTTTTCCCCAGAAATCCAGCTACTTGGAAACTAGCCCATCTTTTCTATATCTACTCTGTTCAAGATTTAAATGGCATTCTTCATCCTTCAGTTTTTTTGGAACTGACACTTCTTAGACTGTTTCACTTCTTTCCCTAATTCAAAAAGCATCCACACTCTTCAGAATGTGTCTAGTGTCATTTCCACTGTATTTGTGTATTTGCAATGTGTTCCTCTTTTCTCAGTTAAATTTTAAGAATGCTTCTTTAGCTAGTTATGTGATAGACCTTTTTTTTTTTGTTAATTGTTGTAATTTCTTTTTGTGTGTGTAAGAGAGGGAGATGGTGCTTTAAAACAGTTTAGTATCTGTACAACAGCAGCACCTGTTCATTTAAAAGCACAGAAAGAACTTCCATTTGTAATATTGGAAAAACTGAAAAAGAGAAGGGGGAGGGGAGAGAAGAGAGAAATACAGCTAAACAATTGGGAATAAATGAACATGAAAGATGTCTTGACCTTCAGAATTTTTAGCCTGCAAATGAACTGCAGCTGTGTGAACACATACATCGAGACACAGATTTTCTCTAGTTCATTCTTATGCTAAGGGTAAGTTAGTGGAAAAGAAAGAAAACTGCAAATATTTATTGTCAAGATTGCAGAAGAGGAAGAGAGAAAAAGGAAAACTGCAGATAAGCCAGGAGGAAGAAGGTTATGTATAGAAAAGTGTATTTTACAAGATTCAGATATGTAGGGGGTACATTAAAAAAAGAAACAAAATCACAGATTAGAAATTTAGTGGGGGACAAAACTTATTCATAGTTATAAAATTAAGAGTCTCCTCCTTTCATCTGTATTTTACTGAAAAAAAAAAAAAAAGTAAAAGAATTTCAGCAAGCTAACATTTTCATTTCTCCAAAAGATTGTTATTCTGTTTTATCTGGGATTGTAATGGAAGTTACATTTTATATTCCCTTTATATTTTGGCAGGGAGCGGACACTTTGTTATTTACATACATTATGTGGTTATGTTTCATTACACAGTATAATAATATGACACAGCTAAATGACAAAGTCCCGTGTGAACATTTTGAGCAGTACACATCCCAGGACTGCAGTAAACAGGCTAAATTACAAATTCATGGACTGGTGAATATGGCCATTCAGCAATATAGGAACAGTTCATCTTGATAGACAATACATTCTGCTGAAAGGGCATGGGAGATAGGACAGTGCTTTATTTATTTATTTACTTATGGCCTGAGGATAGAAGCATCAAGAAAAGAGTACACAGATGTACTTATAAGGCAGAAGAAACTCTGTAGTTTTAAAGTTATCCAGACAAAGTCTGAAAAAGGCTACAGACTTCAATGGTGATCTCACCAGTTTCTTTTATAGTTTCTAAAGAAAGGGAAATGGTACTCACAGGTTAACTGCAAATTAAACACAGGGCTAACCAATGAAATACTGAGATTTTATTAGTAAGTGATTACTCAAAGAGCTCAGTTAAATAAAAGTAACTGCCCCAGGAATCTAAACATGAATCTTGATCTTGATCCCTTTGCCTTCCTCTGTTATCCTCCTAGTCATCTTCCCATAACAAGTAATGTCTATGTATATATATATATACAGAATAAGAGACGTTTACAGGAACAAGTGAAGAAAAATGTAAGCTAGAGAAGAAAACAAAACAAAATTTTCTTTCCCAAGCCTTTTATTCAAAATACTCTTTTTTTCAGACTCCTAGTTACTCATCTTGTGAATCTGCTACTGATTCTAGATGACTGTTTTATAAAGAGAATATTTAACATCCAAATTCCTGGCAACTGTGAGTTTTGTTGTCATATTTCTATGCTGAACATGTTTTTTGAATTCTCTACTGGGTACTGAATGCATCATCACAAGTCAAGGATGATGGTCTGGCCATCCCTCACGCTGTAAGAACCTTAGGCTGCTGAGCCCCTTGCAGCTTACAGTAACCAACATGAGTCTTGGGGCCAACAGCTTCGTAGACCTTAGTCAAAATAAAAGGAGTAGAAATTATTTTCGAATGTCACAATGAAGGTAACGGAGTACAGTCTGCTGAAAGTAATGAAGCAAAAAATGAATTAAGAAAGTGTTTGTTTTACATGAATTCCTTGGGGTTATACAAAGAAAGAAAACTATAGAGCTGTAACCACATGTATTTAGACAAAAATAACTTAATTACTGTAGGTTAACTGAAAGCTGACTCCAGACTCTAAATAGAAATTTAGGAAAACACCATAGTAATAGGAGGGCATATGCAGTATGAGGAAAAGATGGTACATCTTTAATATCATAGAAATTACGTTCTTCAAGAGGAATAGCATACCACAGCAGGAGTGGTCTCGATAGAAGAATATGATAGAGAAGGTACAAAGTGAATTATAATGCAATGGATAAGAACATACAAACCCGTGCAAAAACAAGACAGATCAGGAAGTGTTTGTATGCATAAGACATCATTGTAAAGATGCACATCATTAATCATGAAGACTTCAATTACTCAGGAACAGACTAGAATAAAAATCATGAAATCACTGTAGAAAGTTATTTCTGAAGGCAAATTACAGCTATTTCCTCTTAAATCTGCTGTGTGGTCAAGCAGGCCAGACATATTTGGAAGTACCCCCAAGATATTAAAATATATGTGATAAACGAGATAAAAGTTAGTAAAGATTTGATTCCTATGATCATAGAGCAACAAAATCAAATGTCAGGCACTCAGGAGAATATTCAAAAAGATAGTAGTACAGAAATATTGGACTTTAAAAAGGGAGAGTGTGAAGAATGTGAAATATATTGAAGACAGTGCACAGAATATTAAAACATGCTAAGTACATGTTGCAGAAAGGGAAACTGCTTATGCAGAGAGGTTAAAAAATAAAACTTCTTGCATCATCACAGTTATACAACAACATTAAATGATACTTGTGATGTTTCCCAAGTGGCATAGGTACATCTCCATTTACTTGGCCTGTTTAAACCATCTAGATATGGCAACAGATTTAAGTAAGATTAAAATAGAAGGAAAACAGAAAAAATACTCAGATATGTTGCACAGAGAGGATTATATTAAAAAAATAAAAAGAAGCAAAAAAAGAAAGTGGTTACAGTAGCTAAAATGAAGAAATGAAGATTATACACCTCTACAGCAATTTAACTAACAGAAAAAGATTTTATTTTCATGAATATACAAAACAGATATTTTTTCTGCTTATGACTCCTGCTGTTTTTTATATAATTTGACAACTAGTTAAAAAGCTCAGATGATAATAATCTGCAGGTACACAATTTAAAGCAATGTCTTCATGTAAAATATATCAGACTGCAAAGGCTGCTATCAGTTTTTATGCATCTGTGTCTCTTCTGATTGAAGTGAATGAATTGTATCTTACAGTTCACGTACATATAAAACATGAACAATAGGAGGTCTTTAAGCTATTTAAAGAATTTCATGGACTTTAAAAACCATTGTCAGTGAATTGTCCTGTTTTACAAACAAACTGAAATCATTTTGAGAGGCTGATATGTTGAAAAGTTCTACCATCAATCCAGTTTTTAATGTTTCTGTAATATTTGGAGAAAGCTCAGAATGGATTTCCATATGAGGGCAGAACTTAGAACTTAGCATAGATATAGCCAAGATGGAAGGTATCTGGAACTAACGAAGGTTGCACGAGGGGACTGAGATACATAAGGCAAGTACTGAGAACTTCTGTTTTTGAAGGCAGGATTCAAGTTATTTACAATTAGGCTTTCTACTTTTTGATTTATTCTATAAATTAAAATTAAATTTTAATTATACTTTATAATTTATTATAGAAACATAATCTTAAAAAAGTATTTTGAGAGAAAGAATGGGTAAAGAATTTTGTACTGGGCGTAGGTGGCCAGGAGTTGTCAGTGGGGCTTTACAGGGTGGTCTCTGTGGGAAGCAGCCAGGGCTGCCCCATGTTGGGCACAGCCAGTTCCAGCCACCTCCAGCAACCCCACCACAGGGCACAAGATAAGGCTATAAACCATAGTTGTGGCACCTCTGGGCAAACAATATAAGAAAGGGCAAAAAACAAAATGCCACTCAAGGAGAAGAGCAGGGAGAAAACCAGAGAAAAACAGCAATGTGAATTTTGAGATCAGAGAAGAAGGGGGAAGAGTACATACTCCAGATGCCACAGGAGTTATCCACACTGCAGCCTGTGAAGGAGACTATGTCAGAGGAAAAGGATATTTCCCATAGAACTGCAGCCTGTGGACAGACCACACTGGAGAGGAGGAAAAGTGTGAAAAGTAAGAGAAATAATTATGTATTGACTGGAACATCTCCTTCACACCCATTGTCCTGGCACCACTTAGGGCAGAGGGAGGAACAGAAGTACTGTAGTGCAGTTGAGACTGAGAGAGGTGGGAAGAAACATGTTTAACATCTGTCTGTTTCTCACTACCTGCATCTGTTTTAATTGGCAATAAATTAAGGATAATTTTCCCTAAATTAACTCAGTTTTGCCCACAATGGTAATTGGTAAGTGATCTCCCTGTCTTTATCTCAACCTATGTGCTTTCTGTTTCCTTTTATTTCTTCCCTGTTTTCTCCTCAGTTCTGCTGGGGAGGGAAATGAGGAAAGCTCAGCATGGGGAGAGTTTGGCTGTTATCCAAGGCTACTCTACCTCAAATGTGAAAAAATGAAGGAGAAAACAGACAAAATCGTGAAATAGTAGCCGATCATTCACGCAGAAAGTGATGACAGAGTCTCACGTATAAACACAAGATTTTCCACCCTACTGGGACACTGTTGGTCTCTTGCCAAGGTCTACAAATTGACTAGGAAGGAAAGAGAGAGGTCTGCATTTCCAACAGGAANAAAAATACTCAGATATGTTGCACAGAGAGGATTATATTAAAAAAATAAAAAGAAGCAAAAAAAGAAAGTGGTTACAGTAGCTAAAATGAAGAAATGAAGATTATACACCTCTACAGCAATTTAACTAACAGAAAAAGATTTTATTTTCATGAATATACAAAACAGATATTTTTTCTGCTTATGACTCCTGCTGTTTTTTATATAATTTGACAACTAGTTAAAAAGCTCAGATGATAATAATCTGCAGGTACACAATTTAAAGCAATGTCTTCATGTAAAATATATCAGACTGCAAAGGCTGCTATCAGTTTTTATGCATCTGTGTCTCTTCTGATTGAAGTGAATGAATTGTATCTTACAGTTCACGTACATATAAAACATGAACAATAGGAGGTCTTTAAGCTATTTAAAGAATTTCATGGACTTTAAAAACCATTGTCAGTGAATTGTCCTGTTTTACAAACAAACTGAAATCATTTTGAGAGGCTGATATGTTGAAAAGTTCTACCATCAATCCAGTTTTTAATGTTTCTGTAATATTTGGAGAAAGCTCAGAATGGATTTCCATATGAGGGCAGAACTTAGAACTTAGCATAGATATAGCCAAGATGGAAGGTATCTGGAACTAACGAAGGTTGCACGAGGGGACTGAGATACATAAGGCAAGTACTGAGAACTTCTGTTTTTGAAGGCAGGATTCAAGTTATTTACAATTAGGCTTTCTACTTTTTGATTTATTCTNTGTTTTAATTGGCAATAAATTAAGGATAATTTTCCCTAAATTAACTCAGTTTTGCCCACAATGGTAATTGGTAAGTGATCTCCCTGTCTTTATCTCAACCTATGTGCTTTCTGTTTCCTTTTATTTCTTCCCTGTTTTCTCCTCAGTTCTGCTGGGGAGGGAAATGAGGAAAGCTCAGCATGGGGAGAGTTTGGCTGTTATCCAAGGCTACTCTACCTCAAATGTGAAAAAATGAAGGAGAAAACAGACAAAATCGTGAAATAGTAGCCGATCATTCACGCAGAAAGTGATGACAGAGTCTCACGTATAAACACAAGATTTTCCACCCTACTGGGACACTGTTGGTCTCTTGCCAAGGTCTACAAATTGACTAGGAAGGAAAGAGAGAGGTCTGCATTTCCAACAGGAACTCCTTCCAAACCTATAAGCTGAGCCATTTTCCTGTTACCTGGGCATTTTCGAAGTGTGATGATTGCTTTTTTCTTTTGACTTCTTAAAACAGCAACTTCAGTATAAATGTGCTGTGACCCATTGAATGTAGCACGTAACAGAGAATCATTTAAGACTTCAAATATTGATGCAGTCACTTATTTCTTACATAGATTGACTTTACTTTCCTAGTGTTAATGAAGTTTAATATTAAATTTTCCAGTTCGTTTAAAAAAAAAGTAAAAAATAAACTGTAAAAAGTAAAAGTAAAAAAAATTAAAGTAATGCAGTGACAGATCTAGAAAGAGAAATGTTCTAACACATGTGCTCTTAACAGTCCAAACAGAAAAGAGGTGAGGATCCACTAATAGTCACAATCAGACATATTCTGAATAGTAGTATTATTTTTTGGATCTACATTCTAAACTGGCAATGCTTTTCAGTACTGTCTATCATAATGGAGCATCATAGAAAACTGTCTGAGTCAGAGTAGCCTATAGAATGGAGTTTTATGGATAAGGGTATATGCTAGATACAGAGAAAAAAAAAAAAAAAAAAAAAAAAAAAAAAAAAAAAAAAAAAGCTCAGGCATAGAGCAAAGTTCTATAAAGAAGAAGCTAGGCATACACAAACACACACAGACAATACATATCCATGTTTACCTTCAAGAGGTATTTTTCTGAAAAATAAATTACAGCAGTAGGTGAAAAGCCTACAAGGGAATCAGATAGATGAACAGTGCTGCAGAATTCTGTCTCCTGTACAAACGGAAAGTATACATCATAGTTCCTGTCACCACTAGCTGCTGTAAGGAATCAAGAGCAAGCACAACTGTTGGGCTTAAAAAAGAGTAATAACAACTGTCTTAGTGGCACTGCAGTTTGTAAGCTGGTACAAGGTTAGGCTGGTGGACAGAGAAAGAGCTAGCATATTATCCATAAATCGCTGAGTACAAGCAGAGATATTGTTCCTTGGCTCTTCTGCCAATCAGAAAATCAAAGTGCATTTCCTGTTGTACAAATGAGAAGTATTGCACCAGGGCAATCACAGAATCCCAAAGGTTTACAAGAAAGACTGATAGAGCAACTTTATCTTCAAAACGTCAATTTTAATGCTTAATTTAAATGCTCAACCAGAGGGAACTCATAAGCTGCCTTTAAGTATCAATCATATTGCATATTTTATCTAGATTACTTTTTACTTTTTATTTTGCTTTTGGAAAGATTACCTACTTATTAAATTACCTTTTGTTTCTGGAATTTCATTGAATATGGTGGGAAATGAAACAAGGAGGAAAGAGATGCAGAACGGGTTTTATATATATTGTGTTCTTGATCATGGGTCCCCCTGTAAATTCTTACAAAAATAATTAGGTGGGTACAAACTCAAAAGGTATGTAGAGCCTGGGCTACTACAGCCTCTTTCAAAATATGTTTCAAGTTCGAATTTATCATGAAATATTTTTGAACAAGAAAACAAAGTAGTCTCCAGCATTTCCCAGTACAGTGAATAGAACTTATGTTCTAAAGCAGTAGGAAATGTCATAAACAATATAAGACATAAAACCTTTAAAAAAATCCAAACAAACACTACACAAAACAGGTCAGCAAAATGTGATTCTGTTTTTGAAAAGACTGTCCATCAAATCAAAAGCTTGGAAAAATTATTTTCTGTCCAACTCCCTGTAAATACAGAGTAGTTCAGTGCAACTCTTAGAACCTCATCAGTTTTTATATTTCACAGTACAGTATTGTACCTTGTGTCAAGGGCATACAAGGGCAAAAATAAATCACTGTCTAAAGTTTACCTCTCTGACATTCCGAGTTCAGATTGTAATAGGTATGCTGGGTTGAGCTTTCTGGAATTGAAGAAATACTTCAGTTTTAGTTTTCCTTTTTCTTTGTGCAAGAAGATGATAAAACCAGAGTTTCTTTGTTTTTTGCATGCCCTGCGTTCAGGTTTTTTAATTATTATTATCATTATTTTTAATACTTCATACATAGCAAGTGGTAGCAAAATAAGATTTAGTAGTTGACAGAGAATGTATTCCATATAAATGGAATACAGAGAAAAAAGAAAGAGTTATAAGTAATGAAGTGGCTTTATAGATTGCCATCTCCTGCACAGCAGGCTGATGCATTTCGAACCTGCCACAGGAATTATTCACTACTGAACAAAGTCTATGATTTGTAGATTGGCAAAGCATGTTGACTTATAGGCAGTGAAAATTTTGCCTGATAAAATCTTCAGGATAAGCTTGATCTAAACTAAATAGTACATGAATGTTAAGTAAGACTTATGGCCTGATGAGGGTTTTGTGCTTAAGGCTGTATTTTCAGTGTGTATTTATATATTCAATTTTCTGTATTCAGTAGTTGTACTTTTGTAGATATATGAGCTGCACAGTGGCTGCTTCATGGGTAATATGATTCTACCTCCAGTTGAACAAAAGCACAAAAGGTAACCATAATTCTATGCATTGTGCATAGTGCCCATGTCATTCCATGTGTATGCTTCAAGGGAGTATGTCATTTTCATGGCTTTCCTGCAAAATCTTTTTTCCTTTTCTGACACAAAACACTTTACTATGGTGTGCAGCATTTATGAAGAGCTGGACAATTGGATCCACAGGCTACATACCTTCAAGGGGAAAGTACTGATATAACGTGTGAGGAAAAATGCAGTCCACCAGTGGGAAAGCATCTTTGCTTTAAAATGTCATTTATTTATTTATTTATGTTTGAAAATTTAACTCAAATTATAGCAAATTGAAGCTGAAGCAAACTGGAAAAGATTTTTTTTTCCATTGCTTATTGCTTTCCATCCATCTTTCCCCAACGCTTATATATTTTTTTCTTATTTTTCTACCTGTTCCAAAAGAAAAAGGTTAGAAAAAAGACATTTCCTTATCAAAACCTTGTTCGGACTTTACATCACTAATAGTCCATTAACAATGAAATATATTCTTTTTGCAGTTGATTGTGCTTAGGTTTATATACCTTAGAATTCCTGGACAGTTTCCTGTAAACATTTCAAAATATTTCTTAAAAACACATATAAATTTCATTCCATCATTTTCTGACATAGAAAGGTAAAAAAAGAGAGATTTTTACCTTGGCAGAACAACTCTTGATGTTCTCCAAACTCTTCTCCTGTGATACAGAACACTGTATAATTTTAGAAATGGATATACTGATTTACCATACCTCCTTTCAAGAACCTGAACAAACTACAGTACCTCAAGGTCTTTTTGTTATAGTTTATGAATTATCCAGTGTTGATTTTCCCTGTGCAGGTGAGGTGTATAAAATGGACAAAGTTAATGTGCTGCAAGAGAAAAACTTTGAGTATTTATATTGTTCCCAAGCTGCAGGAAAACACTGGAAGGATCTGGTGAGATATTTATGCTGGTAGATGTCTTAGTGACTGACAAGATAACAAGATATTTCCTCTTTCTAAAGATAACTGTTATAAGACTCAAACAGGAGATTTCTTGTCACCCCACCAAAGAGCACTCAAAAAAAAACCAAACAAAAGTTAACAGAAATCCAGACATTGAAGAAGACACCCCTAACATAAAATTTATCATATTTATGAATTGTGCCCAAATTCTCCAAATGGCTGGGCATTGTTAAAACAGAAGAGGGAGTTAAACCTGTGTCATTAATGCTTTAGTTCTTCCAGATAGATACGTCCCTGCAATTTTAAAACATGTTTCTCTTTCCTCATCATAACTCACTTCATGTGCAAGAACTCATTATCCTAACATTGCATATGCAAATATGTCAACTGTGACTCATTTTTCCACTGAAGCAGTTGGGGTCAATAACCTTGAATAGCTACCTTTAATCAGTCAACTACCAGGTTATGCCGGCTCAAAAACTTGATAGTTGATCTTTAACAGAGAAGCTTATTTTTCATTTTCTTGTTTGGCTGAAAAGGAGAATACATATGATCATTAGCTGTGATAATCTTAAACTGCACTGTAAGCTTTCTAATGCCTATATTATACAAAGGACATCTCCCTTAGCCTTATAAATTCACTGAAAAACAAACATCATAGACTCAGAATTGCTTAACATATTTGTTTTATAAATAAATTTATTGGTATATTTTGCCTTTTTCCTCTTTTTATTGCTAATGTGGAGTAACACATTCTGAAAGTGTTGAATATCTTATGCTCATCTTACTTTAAGAAATCCAGTCAAAATATTAAAAAAATTCCTATCTTACTGACACATTAAGCAACCACATGACTGCATAGAAAAACTGTTTTGAATAATTTATCATTTGCAAACAAAAACGACAAGTATTGTGCATAACAATGTGTTTCATCAAAGAGAGCACTTTTCAAATTGGCTCCTGATTATTTACACAAGTTTAAGAGAAACGACTATGTACTGTTTGTAAATTATTAACTTTATTTTAAAAATAAATTATCCAGAATAAACAGTTACTGTATCACATAACATTTATATAACTGTCCTCCTTCCAATCATTAACCAAGAATTCTATTTTATGAGAGAGATCTGGGAGAGAAGTCTGCATAGAGAGGAGCCCAGTGTTGCCTTTGCTAAAAAAGTGCTATTTCCAGCCTGCATACACCAATTCTATGTTGCAGCTGAGTGCTATATTAAATACAGTGAAATATATTTTGTCTGCAAAGAAGCTCATGAAGTTTCCCGTGTTGGCTGGGGTAGATTTGATTGGCACATGAATGGGAAAGCAAATCAAAGAAAATCTCTTAGGCTCAAGGTTGTAACCTATGCTTTTCTTTTCAATCCCACACATACAGACCTGCACTGACATCTCAGATATCTACACTATTCCTGCTTAAGATAATGTAAATTATATGTGCACATCTTCGGATGGTTCCAGGACCCTGTACATGTTAGATCTATGTCTAGTAAAAAAGAAAGTTTTGAAATACTCCATGGACTATGTGGGGTCTCCAGTGAAGCCATGGGGATCCTCAACTTTAGCTCCTGCAAAACTAAGATTTTACTATATCTCTTTTAAATGTGGGCTTTGAACTACCTCTGTTGGAAGAATGGGCTCTTTCATTTTCTTTAAGACTAGCTTTGATGTAAGTACTTGTGAAAGATGCTAAACTTACAGTCTTGGAGACTTGCTCTTTAGTTGCAGAGGAGTTTCATCATGGAAAAGCTGTCTTGTACAAACATACCAATATGTACCAGCCTCTAAGTTCTGTCTCATTATCTCTTCAGCATTTTTTTTAAACCTTTGTACAGCTGAACACTACTTCTAAGACTGTAACAACTTTCTCAGGAAGGAGAGCTTGGGATGTATATCTAAATATAGATCTGCTTGTATATCTATGATATTTATTCTGTGCCTAGTGCTACATAAACTGCATAGTTTTGTCATGGGTTTTTGTTGTCACCTGTGATTTTATTTTATTTTTTTCTACAATGAACCACTCTAAAGGCTGCTTAATGTTCTTTGAGGATCTTTAGATAATCATTAGTGTTAAAAGAAGGGAAAAGAGAAGGTTCCTTTCTTCTCTTTATACCTCTGCATGCTTCATGATGTTTGTATTTGGGCTTCAGTGCTCCTTAACTCAGTTATATAAGCACAGGAATTATCCCTATCAAGCTTATATCAATGGTGGTAAAAATTTGTGTTCCAAGCTCACCTCCCTTGCTGCCTCTTTAAGGCTTGTCCTTCATATAATGACTAAAATTATAAAACGTTCTCCATAACATAGAGAAATATGACTTAATAGCATCTTAATGTGACTTCTGTATACTTAATTGTTCCTTCTAACTTCCAGCATTATACAAGCTCCATATTCTCAAGTGAACTCATATTAAAAAAAACAAAAAAACACACACACAAAAGAAGTATTTAACTCCTTAGATGACGGCATGACAATTTTATGGAATAGATACTGTCCAGCAGTGAAGTATTTCTGCTCTCCTACTGGCAACACATAAAGAGAAATCACATGGCAGATTCTGTTCTGGTATATATTTTCCACACTGAAAATATCCAAATGAGGTATACTTATAGACTTTATTTCATGATGTGACAGTTCCTACTTTGGTATGAAGACACATACTTTTCCTGAATGAAATATTTCTTTTTCTCTCTAAAACACTATTTCGTGCTTCAGGGATCCTTGCAAATTCTTATTTCATTTATGTGCAGATTTCCATTGTCCTTTTTGTCACTGTCCTGACCTCCATTGCAACAGCAATGGAATACAGAGGGAAATATTGCCAACATGAACTAAGGAATAATAAAACTGCACTGTGTACACAATCTCTCTCACTTGTTACATGACCGATTCAGGATACTTGACACGGTTGGCAGCCTAACAATATGAAGCAGAGGTGATTTTTCCAAGGTCTTCTTCATTTATGTAGCTTACCTAGACACCTCATTCCACTCCAACTATTTCAAAGCGTTTTCACAACTTTTAGTGAAAGAAACCATGACTCCAATTTGAAATACGAGAAGATAGAACTGATAAATACTGACTTTTATTAAATGCATGCTGACGATGTTCTGCATCTATTTATAAAGTGAGCCTAATAGAATTTTATTATTATTGTTCAGTAATATATAGCTGTGTTATGACTCAGCTAATCTAAGTTAAGACAAAAAAAGAAATATCATGGTAGGTGGCCTTTTGGTGCTGTATCTGATTTCTGGCACTGGCTACAGTGGATGCTGTAGGAATAGGCAGTAGGACTGGATATTAGTGGACGCATCATCCCAGTTGTGACAAAATTCCAGCATAAGTATTTCCCATGCTAAACCTTTCATCTATGCCTGTGTGGTCAACTGTCCTTGTCAAACCCTTCTATAAATAAGCTTAATTGCCTTTTGATCCATCTGTACTTCTCAGAGCTGTTTCATCTTGTGAAACCAAATCCACTGGAGATATTTTCCTAATCCTGTGTTTGCTATGAAACTTCTAAGAATTTCATTTAATGTCCTTAGATTCTGCAGCACATGAAGTATCCTCCATTCCCTTTCTCCCTATAATGCATGGCTTAATATTACATCTGTCATATACTTCCACTTTTCACCTCCTCTTTTTCTAAAGAATCCTAAACCCTTTAATATGGTTGCCATACCTTTGCTGCAGTTTTCTCCTTTCCCTTTTTAGAGTTTCTACCAATTCCTTCTTTGAGTTGGTGCAGAAGAATTTGGGGTGAAGAAGTTAGCAGTACAAGAAAATGTTACTTTATTGAAAGCTGGGTATAATATGAATTATTTTTGTTTAGATCTCTTTTTGTCCACTACAAACAAAAAAATACCTTCCATTTGCTTCAGCCCATTGGTCATAGCTGCCAGTCAGACAGACTTATTCAAATTGGCTCCTGAATCTCTTAGGAATAATATCTATTCAACTAATTCTTTGCAAACATTTACTTTAGGTTATTTTTCCATATATGTGTAACTTTGTATTAATCAACACTGAAATTCAACTGACATTTTATTGCCAGTGACCCAGTTATGATGAGATTTTCCTGAAACTTATTGTAGTCAGTTAAATTTTAACTACCTTGAATAATTTTGTAAAAAATAGTAATAATGAAAAACAGCAAACTGACAGGTATGTGTTCACGCCTTTAGACAAGTTGTGCACACAGAGATTCCTGAAAAATGCCAACAGTGAATTGTCTGAATCACAGACATTTACTGTTTTTTTCCTACTGTTTGATTCCTACATTTTAGTCCTGGAATACTGTGTCCATATGTGGAGTCCTTGGTACAGGAGAGACACGCACCTGCTAGGGTGTATCCAGAGGAAGGCCACAAAAGTGATCCAAAGGGTGGAACACCTTCCCTGCGAGGTCAGGCTGAGAGAACTGGGACTGTTCACTCTGGAGAAGGCTCCAGAGAGACCTGAGAGTAGCGTTACAGTATCTGAAGGGGGGATATAAGAAGGGGACAAACACTTTAGCAGGCTCTCTTGTGACAGGGCAAGGGAAAATTATTTCAAACTGAAATAGGAGAGATTTAGACTGGGTATAAGAGTTTTTACAGTGGGGGTGGTGAAGCACCGGAACAGGCTGCCCAGAGAAGTGGTGGATACCCTTCCCCTGGAGACATTCAAGGCCAGGCTGGACAGGGCTCTGAGCAGCCTGATCTAACTGTAGGTGTTCATAGCAGGAGAACTGGACAAGATGATCTTGATAGGTCCCTTCCAACTCAAACAGCTCTATGATTCTGTGAGGTGGTACAAGGTTCATGTCTAAAACATCACAACTTTTCTGCTTCCCTGTACTTCCACTTCTGTGTCATAACTGACCAATTTTTTTCTATTTGTTCAGTCATGAAATATGTTTTAACTATGAAAGGAGTGAGTTGAACAATATTTTTGTTCCTGCAGAGGTAAATTGACAATAAACCTTTTCTGTTAACCAGAAAGGGATGTCCACAAAATGAAAGAAGCAGCCTGAATTTCAAGTAAGTGTCTGAAGGCTTGGGCTTTGAATGCCATAGTCTGAATCTTATGCAAAAGACTACTGCGTATATGTCATAGTTGTATGAGTTTTTATTATTGGTATTCCACATCATAACATCATGTAGGGCACTGGGAGCTAAACAGTTAATGTTCCAGTTCCATGGATAGTTCCAGGTATACCTGTCTTAGAAGAGAAGAAGAACTACGTACCCCAGAGGACTTTGCATTATTTTGTATATTCCACTTTCTGTTCAGAGGGAAAGATAAAACTGTTGGCAAGTCATGAGACTCTCTCTCTCTTTTCCCTTTCTGCTTGTTCCAGCAGTGTGTGCTCCCTAGCAATCTTGTTTTCAGTGTTAAAAGCCTTTGGTTTTTGGACATCCTCTTTCATTTTATTTGATATATTAGCTTTAATTCAAATTATATTGTATTACGTTGTGCTATTCTGCATTCTGATATCTTATTTAGTAAATTAGCTTTCCTTCTCAGATCACGGCCACTGTTTTGTTTTTAGGGCCATCTCCCTGTCCTTTTCCCCTTTTCCTTTCCCAGGGCGTAGGTCTGTGTGTTGCCCTGCCCCCTTAGTCACAGAACTGGGCCAAACAGTCCTGTAAACCACTGACAATATAAGAAAAGCCTTAAATAGTCCTTTGGTAGTGCATCCCTCAGTAAGGTATCTCTCCTCTCAGTCCAATTACAAAAAAAGTGTAGGAGCAGAAAAATAATGCATTTTAAATTCAAATTCAGATAGACTTCAGCTGTTTTTGTTAGTTTCTATCCTACTTTAAGATGACAAAGGGACAGGGCTAGTAAAGCCTAAGACTCCAAGATTAAAGTAAAGAATGCTGTACCACTGCACCTCTACTCTTCTTCAAAGAGAATTTACAGTTACTAGCCTTTAAAAACAAATTTCCAAATGCCCAATTCAAAGTCAAGCTTTCTGTAAAACTCCCTTTCTCAACCCAGTTCTAAAGATTCCTACCCTGCTACAAAGGAAAAGCCAGACAGTGATCATAGGTAGACTGGGACATCCACAGTAAAGCTTTCCTCTAAGGTTTTCATCTGGATACATCTCTAATCTGCTACTCTGAAGTACATTTTAGTTGGAATTCCTGGAAGATGTTGATGCGCTTAGAAAAAAAAAATAGAAAAATCTCTTGATGCCATCATTATTCATTATTCAGGTCTGTTAGATAAAATGCCTGAACTTTTTTTTAATATTGAAGACAACAACATTTTATATGAAATATCCAAGCACTCTGCTAACACATTCTTAGACATCTATTTTATCATGAGAGAATCTGAGCAACATGACTGAGATTGTTTTTACAGATGCATCTTAAAATTACACTGAAGTGAGTCTGTTCTCCCTGCATTTGCTATGCATCACAAATAACAAGTTCAGGTTTAAGTGCTGCTGTATCATATCCTTGAATCTGACACCTGTTTTTTAATGTTTAATGCATGTTGAATGTAATGAGATATGGTCAAGAAACACAAGCTAGTAGCAGTTGCACAGAAATTCTAAGTGATATTAAATATCTTTAAGTACTATCCCAAGAAATATTGGCCTAGAGAGAAAGGACAAAACCCACAAAATAATTTGAGTCTTGTATTCCTACTGTCAGACATGAAGGACAATTTTATAAATTATATCTACAGCAGAGATACTTTTAATGGGATCTATTTTAAAATGACATTGTATAAGTGATAGTGAGAGGCACATTCTGGGGAGATGGAAGTTATAGATTCTTTGCCAGTTCTGTCTTTATTTTGAGGACGGCAGTGAAGACTGTCATATCCTCAGCTGGTTAGGTAGGTAAGGTGGTAACCATATACTCTTCCTCTAGCCGTCTTGCTACATTTCTTGACATGCTTTTTACATATTAAAAAAAAAATAAGACTTGAGACTTGTCTGTTCTTGTGTTTGTATTTGCTTCAGCCTGCCTACCTAGCAGTTACATATCTTAAATATTGCTTAGTATTTGAATTCTAAGTCTCCATAAAATTATAAGTTTAGTGGGAAGTGTAAATGAAAATGAAGTAGTAATGGCACTAGAAGGTGAATTACACTGTTCAGATTGTCCAGTTCCTTTCTCCATAAGCCTACTTTACTTTTCCATCTTTCTACTAATATTCACTACACTGTATTTTAGTAACTTAATGCTCTAAACTAGGTATGCAAAACCCATGGCCCACAAGCCACGTGTGGCTCATCTCAGCTTGTACTGTGACCCCTGCCACCTGATGCTGTGTTGTCATGGCGGTGGCTCTGCCCCACCAAACAGCCTGGCCTGGGCCTTGAGTACGGGGTGAGTGCAGTACAGTGCTGACAAATAATATGTCACGATGCTTAATTTACAATGAAATTGTGTCAGTTTTCAAATATTTCAATTTGAAAAGACATTATATGCAGAAATATGCTGTCAAATTCAATGCATATCCATGAATGCTTCGTAAAGACACAATAGCCGAACTGTAAAAAAAAAGTTACTTCAATAAAATATATATACTTCTTAAAGCTAAAACTCAAATGGACTCTGTTATAAAAGGTAATAGCAAATCTTACTGCAAAAAAATCAAAACCATTTCCTGGTGGTGTGTTTGTTAAGCAATATATAGAAAGTACAGCAGATATAATGAGCCCTGATAAAAAAAAAAAAGATTTTTCCAAAAACAGTTTTTCTCACTAGACTATAGCCAGGTGAACTGAAGAAGTAAGAAAATCCATAAAAAAACCTGGAGAATAAACTGGCTGATTTCAAATTTTATGCTTTGGCAATAGATGAAAATAATGATGCTACAGATACAGTTCAACTTGATGTTTTCATTAGAGGTAGTGATAACAAATATAATATTAAAGAAATGGCTTCTTTGGGCCATTGACAGACACAACTAAATCTCTTGATTTATATCAAGCAGTAAGAAAACAGATTAAAGCAATTTTCTTTAACCTTTGTCAACTTATCTGGTAGAGTTACTGATGGTGCCCCATGGTGGTTGGTAAAAAAGAAAGACATAAAATTAATAGAAGATGATACAACTACCACTGGTAACTCACTTCAAGAAAATTTATGTGCAAAAGCTTTCAAAATGGATGTCATGCAAATCAACATCAAAGCCGTGAATTTTGTGAAGTCCAAGGGACTTCCTTAAAAGTATGTATGCTGATAATGGAGTCATCATTTACTTTCATGAAGGAAGGTGGCTAAATTAGGGTAAAATGGGGAGAAGACTTTGCAAAGAGAAATCAAGTCCTTTATGGAATACAAAAAAATATTTGTGCCTGAATGTGAATATGGAAAATGGATCACAGATTTAGCATTTTTGGTGAATTTTATTGCTCATTTAAATGAGTTAAACACTTGTCTTTGAGGTGAAAACTACCTTATATGTGCTATGTTTCAGACAATTACAGCATTTGAAATGAAACTTTAATCAAGGCAGGCTCAAGTTATGGCAAATAATTTAATACGTTTTGATACACTGGCTAAAGACAGTTTTGTGAACAGTGAGAAATATGAAGCTGAACTTTCTATTTTGATAAATGTGACAATAGGTTTCAAGATTTCAAAAAAAAATCTTTATTTGTATATTTGTGACTCCATTTTCAGTTGGCATAAAGGTGTTACTTGCAAGTTTGTCACATTGAATCAATGGAGTTGTAAACAGATATTCACTTCAAAGAAAAATGTGGTCATCTCTTCTTAAAAATTTGGACTTTCTTAAGCTTCTTCTTACCAGAGAAAAATATCCTTTGCTTCACAGTCACAACTTATTCATGACATCACTTTCTGGCAGTGAACAATTATTGACAAGGATGAAGCACAGTAAGAGTAATATTTCATCAAAAATCACTGCCAAACACCTTGAGAAATCACTAGGAATGGTAGCCACTGCCACCAAATAGCCTGATGTATTAGTTTCACAAAAACAAGGTCAGATATCCCATTAGTTTTGTTTTTATTGCTCCCAGTTTTTTATGCTTTAGTAAAAATACACACATTTTAAAAAAAAATTATTACTTATATACATTAAGTTTTTTACACACTTTATATGCAGCCCATGGAAAATCCTTTTTGCCAGAAGTTTGGACAGCCATGCTTTAAACAAACTCCATATCCCAGAACATTGCACTGATATCCAGGTTGTTTATCAAAATTCTTTGCCAACTTGTGAGCTTCCTGACCTCTCAACTCCAACAGCCATTGGTAATAACCACACTATTTCAAGCAAGTTTTCCATTCAGATAGTGTAACTATACATATCTATTTAGCTTAATCTGTCATAGAAAATATCATCAGATGACATCAAATGCTGTAATAGATGTTTCTATCTTTGAGCTCTCTTTTCCAACGTTATTCTGTTGTGGATGTATAAAATCATATTTTTCTGGTATCAATATTTACAAACTAAAAATAAATGTTTTTAATAAAAAGATTGAATGTAAAAACAAACGAATAAAAAAGGTCAACAGAACTTTGCAAGTGAGGACCTAAATTTTTAGAAAGCATTATTAATAAGCCAGAAATCATAAAGTGAACAAAAACTCTTTGTTTTAAGAGCTTAGTCTGTTTTCAGTTCCTTCCTTTCTCTCTTCTAGTAGAAGATAAATGCTAAGATAATCAAGGATGTATATAAAATATGATATTAACAGGAAAAAAATGAGTTACATATATGTTTGTTTTTGTATGATATTTGGATATGCACGTGTCATTGTAATAGGGTACAACTATTATAAACCACACAATAGCTTGTTCTTTAAAGCATAGATTACTTTAACAAGCAATCCCAAATAGAAAAAAATCCATCCACAAATTTGATGTAGTAAAAATACTTTTTTTTTTCCCTTTTAATTAGATGAAGCACTTTGTTTTATAGTGAAAAGTTATGATGAGCATTTTTCAGAAGACTGATAGCTCTACAAATAAAGAACCATATATTTAATATACATTTCTGGGTATCCAGAAGGATATTACCAGAAATGTTTGAGATGGTTTATGAACTATATAGTTTTTGCTGGTAGTATTATAATGCCTTGAAAAAGTTCTTCAGAAAATATAAAAATGCAAGTGGTTTCTTATTTTTGTTCCCACTATTTCTATGTTATTATTTAAAAGATCTCGTAAGAGACTTTCTCTGAATTACAGAATTAATGAAGTTGGAAGAAGCCTATGGAGATCATCAGGATCATCTTGTCTAATCTGCTTGTTCTCAGGGGGTCACCTGCAGAAGATTGTCCTACACCATATCCAGGTGTCTTTTGAAAATTTCCAATAAGGAAGATGGGCAGCCTGTGCCAGTGTTCAGTCAGCCTCACAGTCAAAAAGTGCTTCCTGATGTTTAATACAAACCTCCTGTGTTTCAATTTGTACCTATTGCCTTTTGTTCTGTCACTCGGCACCACTGAAAAAAGTCTGGCTTTGCTCTCTTTGCACCCTCCCTTCATGTATTTATGTACATTGATGAAATCACACCCCCTACCCCAACATTAAATGAGCCTGCATAGTCTGGCTCTCTCAACATTTCCAGTCCTTCTGTCAACTCTAGCTTTACTTTAACTAAACCCTAGAAACAATGGTGGCTTCATTTCTGCCAAATCCTGTGATGTATAAGGTATAACTGGATACCAACCTGTCAGATTAACCTTTTCCTTCTCAAAGCAAATTGTATAGTATTTTGGCTTTAGCAGCCACCATGTACTTGAGAACATTACCAGGCTTGGCTATCCTGACCAGACCCACCTGAACCTTCCTTTCCCACAGGCACAGTGGTACCCAGAGCTGATCTGATCTATGCTATAGATGGGCTTGTGCTCACCCCTATCTTTGTCCCTATCCATCAAGTTGTAGAACTGTATCAGTGTAACTCTGGCTCTCATCTTCTTTTGCAGCCAGCTGGATGGAGTCCCTGGTTGATTCCTGGACCTGGTTCTCTGCTTGCTCTGCCTGTGTCTATCACTGGACCTGGCTGCCAGCACGCAGCTCTGTCTGCTGCATTAAGACCTGCTGAGATGATTTCCCACCAGTGGGGGCATGAGTGATCCTGGGGCTTATCCTCAGCTTCCTGCACACCTGCCTTTGAAGAGCAGCCCTCTCCTGTAGTTACTGTAGTTATTGTAGATTAGGCTCCATGTAGTCATGGTAGATTAGGGCCTATGCATTCAAATTGGATTTATGAGCAATATTTCCTACAGAAAACTGGGGCACCAAGTAGTTATTTTCATACTTGTGTTCAGTCTTTTTGTTAAAAGGTGCTGATGATAGTTTGCTGTCATCCTGAATTCTTTGATCTAGAAAGCTTGGGGAAAAAAATAACAACCCTCTAGAAAAATGTCACCCTAGCACCTCTTGAAGTTGATTATTAGGTGTTTTTTTTTTCTTTTTCTCCTGCTTTAAGAGGCCATTTTCCTTCAATACACAGTAACTGGAGTACAGTACTTTATCATTCTCAATCATAAAAACTAAGAGGACTCTATGTAATTGGATATGAAGCTGATTCAGAGACTTCTAGTGTGTTTAGGAGAACATTTTTCTGTGAATTTTGACTAAGATGCAGTATGAACAATTATGGGCAAGATTTACAAGATAAATGACTTGATTTTCTGGTGAGTCTTTTTTTCCCTAGTGAAACTGAAAATTCCCCTCAGAGATTCTGATCAGAGATTCTTCTGATCAGAAGGTTTACCTGAGTTTAAGAGAAACTATATTCAGTAACAAATGACCGTTAATATATTAAGGAAAAAGATTCATGGATTCATAGATACATTAGGTTGGAAAGGACCTACAAGATCATCTAGTCCAACCATCCTCCTATCACCATCCCTACCCACTAAACTAATAAACCAAATCCCTTAGCACCTCATCTAAATGCTTCTTGAACAGCACTAGGGATGGTGCCTCAACCACCTCCCTAGGCAGGCCATTCCAGTGCCTGACCACTCTTTCAGAGAAAAAAATTTTCCTCAAATCTAATCTAAATCTTCCCCGGGGCAACTTGTGGCCATTCCCTCTCGTCCTGTCATTAGTTATCTGGGAGAAAAGGCCAACCCCCTCCTCACCACAACCCCCATCCAGGAAGTGGTAGAGTGCGATAAGGTCTCCTCTGAGCCTCTGAAAAAAAGGTTTGAAACAACAGAATTCTTGAACCGATTTGATGGTAAATGATGCATATATAGTGTTTATTTTTTTTGCTTTCATGAATTTAGTCATGCTATCATTCATGTCTCCTTGACACATATCTTAGCATTGTTAAGAATTGAGTTAGGGTAATCAGTAGCAAGATGGAATAGTCTGAGGCAGAAGAAACTGATGATCGTAGTCAGATGATAACCTCTGTGCCAGACACCCTGCACTCATGTTACCAATCTGAAGCTGCAAGTCTACTTGGAAGTGAAGTGATTGTTTGAAGAATGACAGGTGATGACTGTCAGCTGGAGAAATAGATAACAGTCCTTGAAAATATAAACAAAAATACTATACAAAATCAGATACTTCATTAAGAAAGTAAATTTTATTTCTGAAGGCAAATGTTAGTTGAATGGTTTGTTCTCTTTCTCATTCTTTTAAACTTCTATTTTTCAGCTCAGATTCACTAGACATGTTTAAAATTTATTCCCATGATGCTATTTTCACAAGTTCTTTTATAGACTAGAACTGCAATTTTAATGGGCTCTAAAAATGAAACCTTTTATTTTTGGTACACAGAACACTGTGTACTAAATGCTATGCAATACAAGTTGCACAAAGTACATGAACTTTAATACTTTCACTCTGTTTAAGAATAGAAACTTACAAGTTCATATTTTTCTACAAAAACTGAGATGCAAAGATTTTTTTTAAAAATATGTTTGATTATTTTCCCTTCTACTACTCCACATCATTAATAACAATTCAGAAGTGGTTTGTGAAAACAGTAATGTTTATCACACTGTAAATATTTTGAATTATAACCCTTATGGATAAAGTGCAAGTTTCATCTAAAGTGAAACAGAACTCTACAGGTTGATGTTATGGAGACAATAATAGCAACAGAAATAATAGAATACTCTAAATAATTAAATAATTTTTAATAATTTTCTAATAATGTTTTTTTTTTTTT
>VXAB01004531.1:106637-143430 GCA_013399175.1 Odontophorus gujanensis | reverse complement strand
AAAAAAAAAAAAATCTCCATCTCCATCTTTTTGCCTTATTCTCTCTGTTATAGTATGAGGAGGTCAACCAGAGGAGAGAAAATAGCTCCCTTTCCGAAAACAATTGAATATCTTCTAGCAGAAATCTAGTTTCTGTCCTCTAAAGAAAAGGCAGCAAGCTGAAAACTGTAATACAAATAAACTGAAAGACTTCAACAGAGAGCAAGTGGAAGGTGTACAGGTAGCCCTCTGAGTTGAAAAGATGAATATTTTCCCCAGGAGAAAATGGGAAGTTTCTGGAGTAGGTGAGATGGGCAGAAACAGTATACAAACAGTCCGATAACATTAAGAATTCCCAAACCAAGTGGAAGAGCAAGAGAATTCACCCCATGAGAACATGCAGTACTGATTTTATTATGGCCTGTTTTAGTGTTATCCGTTAGTGATGGAAATAGCTGGGTGGTAGTTGGTGTTCTAGCACAAGAAGTTTGGAAAACAAGGGCCATCTGGTGTCTTCAGTCACGCTCAATTCTAGGAAAATCACAATGCCATGGCTTACTAGAGGAGTTCAATTTAGGAAGAATTTACAGAAATTCACAATTTACCTATATTCAGTTTCCAATGAAATGTGCAAAAAAACATACTTTTCTAAAAACAAGTTTGTTTTGTCCTCAGTAGTAAAGCCTTCTCTGTACAAACCAAGGGTGAACCAAGGAGAAAGGGTGCAAGATCTCTTGTCAACAGCTGTTTCACAAGTTAGTACATGATGTTAGTGTCACTTTCATATCCTACCCAGACAGTTTTCATCTGTCTGCTGATACTACTGTCAGTACTGGCTGTCAATATGAGCTGTGACTTTTGGATTTGTGATTTGAGCTTGTCTCCTGGGAAATGAGTAGAACCAACATAATTACTTACTATTTGTAGGAGTAGTTAGATGGTTTTTACAACTACACTTTGAATGGAGCAGACCAGCACAATTTTGACAGCTAACCTCTCATTTTCTAAACACACTGAAGTAAGTTTAGCAACAGTCATATTACCCCACATAACTTCATAAATGACATACGAGTACAGAAATGTAGTACTAGGCATGAATGATCTGGAGTAAAAATTATCAAACCTGAGGCATTCTCAGTGCTTTGACTTGTTGTATTACAATATATAATTTAATAAAAAGAAAACAACATCAAAAACAAGGAAAGTAGGCATTCTTAGTCTGATGTAATGGATTTATCAATTCTCTACACTCAGGGTGGCTAAACATTTATTGAGCATACGAACACTTATTAAAGCCAGACATTTAAAGGCAGAAAATAGTGCAGAGACAAGGAACGCAGAGACAAGAGCTTACCAAATTTAAGGAATCAAGACTTCCCCCCCCAAAAAAAGCCACAAAAAGAAACAAGGAAAAAAAATACAAGTCGACACAAACAAAATAAAAATACAACAAAAGCCTAGTATAAGATGATATTTACTTCACATACATTCATTTATCTTGGGAATCAGTTTAGAATTGTGTAACAGAGGTGATAGCTATCAGAATCATGACTATCTAAAAACACATATTTATTTGATTCGATTTCTTTATCTTAGGATAAACTGATATGAATATAATCATGTGGCTTTCAAGGATGGAAAGTCTAATGCAAAGGTGGGAAATAGTTGTTGAAAAAGATTTTTTACTTCAACTTTTTTATACTTCAACTGTTTTGTGAAGCTAGGCATTATTATGAGCTTTACACTGAGATAAGAGGAAAGAACGAAGTAGGGTATACATTTTTGCTTGGCAGAATTATTTCCTTAAAGACTTTATACTGTTTGTCTTGAATTATTTAGTTTTACAGTGGCCATATGGATATGTCAATTTACATTTTATTTTAACTGACTTATCAACAACGCCATTGACCAAGAGAGGTGTTACTTTGGTGAAGGAGAAAAATTTTATATCTTCTTATAATTGCACTTAAATTTTACAGTGTACTAAGACTTTTCACCCAGAGGCTTTTCACCACTACTGCAGTTCCCCAAGCTCCTCCATTTTTAGATGTTGGCAGAAGTAAGAGCTCTAGTAGGTACTACTACAGCTGACATTTTGCTTCAGTTTCCTCCATCCCCCTCCATTCTTTTAGAAATGCACAGTATGATAAGCAGGCTGTGTAGGCTAAGGGTTAAAAAAAATAAGAAAAAAAAAACGTTTGGTTCCTGACTCCTTGAATCACTCACCTTTGCAAAAAGTCAAAAAACTATAGCCTGGGCGGGTCTTCAAAGCTCAACAAGAGCTTTCACCTAACCTCTTGTGAAAGGAGCAGAGACTTAAAGGCAGTAGTTTCAATTCACCTGACTTTTCTCTCTGCTCTGACACAGCACATATGCTTTCCTCTTGTGAATGCTCTATCCCTGGAGGCACTCAAGGCCAGATTGGATAAGGCCCTGGGCAGCCTTATCTGATGGGTGGAAATCCTCCTTATGGGAGGAGGTTGGTATTATACGGGCTTCAAGATCCCTTCCAACCCAAGTAATTCTATGATATTACGACTCTTGCTTACATATCTTCAAAATTCAAATATAACTATTATTCACTGCCACAGAGAGCAGTTTTCCTGTGCATGCTTATTTCACACATTTGAAACTACAAAACAGTGACACTGACCCTTATTCCAAGGGATGCAGACATACATAGAAACTCCAGATCTCTCAATGTGCAAGAGGTACTTCCTTATATGCTGACTATTTCTTGAACGTGCTTCACTGCCTGCAGCTTTTGGGACATCAGAGATTTGAGATATAATTGGCTTTTGCTCAGCTTCCCCCAGAACCTCTTTTCTATAGTACTTACTAAAGAAGCATGCATGGGGCCTGAGACACTACAGAACTGAATTTATAGAGCTTCATTTAGTTCCAAGAAAAAAAGATATTGTAAGAATTAGAGGTGGAAAAGCAGCCTTCTATTTCCAGCGTTATTTCACATACTGGTATTGAAACATTTGGCACTCCTCAGTTTCTAGCAGCAGGGGTTGGATAAGCTCAGTGGTGTGGTAACTCTTCATAATCCCTCCATAAAAATCCACCAAAAACAAAAAGTGCTTCGACTGTAATTAGTAAAAGTCTTACTGGCAGCAGCTGCATTTTCTTGTTGTAGGAAATAAGGGTGTACTGTCATGAAATCTTAGAACAGCAGTAGTTGAACTGGAGACAGATTTGCATTTCATGATATACCTGTTTGATTTGCTTTCCTTTGTTATTTTATTCATGATTTTATTCAATCACCTTGATGTAATAATTTCATGTGAAATGTATATTTTCATCTAAGCAAATTAGAGTACATTTGAAAGCTTTTTTTTTCTTTTAAACCTTCACTCTGACTGATGGTTAATGATAATCTTGGCATGCTTGAAACAAATTCTGAAAGCCACAGAATTTTTTTTTTTATTATTATTTTCTCCCCAGGATGGGAAGACAGTCTTAAGGAATACATAAATATGTTTCTATAACAAAGAACCTACCTAGGAATAACTGGATGTTAAAAACTCTTGTTTAGCCCTATGGGGCTTCAGCCCAAACTACATCTGATGACAGTTAAAGGAATGCCATAGAGCAGGTAAAAAAGAAGTTAAGTAATAAAACAACATTCCTTACAACTCATTCCCTTTTCCCCATAGGCAAACAAATCATTATCTTTGGTGACAGTAAAGTTTCTGATGTTATATGAAACGTTCTGATTATATTCTTACCCTAAGAATAAAGTTTCCTTAAGAGGTGGGTGAAACAAATAAGAAATTAGTAAAACAAGCATTCATCTTCTAATTAAGTTTAACTGAGTACACCCTGATTATTTACTTTATTTTCATTTGATATCAGAATGCTTATATCAAAACTCTTGGTTTGATGAAGAATAGTTAACCATGCAGAGAAAATTCTATGGTCTTCCATATTTCCGTAGCTCATCTTTTCTTTACGCTGAAGCCAGCTTTTTTTAAACAGAGAGCAGTAATTATTATCTACAGTGGAAATTTCAAACTGGTATCAACGTTGGGCTATCTCTATATTTTCTTTCCTAGAGTCAAAAAGCACCGTTAACAGACATACTGCATTCAAATAGCTCAAACCACACACTTTGCTGTGGTTCAGAAGGTGATATTAATATAAATAATATAATTCTGCTAATTCAGACTGCTTCACACTTGCTCTAATTTTGGACCACTTACTCTGGCTTCTTATGTGTAACACTAAAGCACCAAAATGCTTTTAGCATCAGACTTTTAACTCACCTTTTTACTTAGAGGGCACTTTGAGTTCTTCTCCACATGCTTTAATGTGCTTTTTGTTTGATTTTGATGTTGCTACTTAACAAACATGGTGCTATTGCAGTATTGTTATGCACTAGAGTGGCAGTACTATTGCATACTACATATCCTGAAGATGTTCTACTCTTGCTGCTGAGAATACCTGTGAGTGAATCCATGTTGTTTACTGCTCATTTCAGTATTTGTTTTATGTTTACCTGATTCACTCAGCTGGGATAGTTACCCCTGAAGTTCACTGGATTATTGCTTTGTGACCCAGGTGCAAAGACTAAGAGGCTAAGTCTTGCATTTTCATGCTTATTTTCAACTCTTTTCCTTCATGAGCAGGCCAGATTTCTTCAGGTTTAATTTTAATGTAATTCAGGCTGTATTACTCAGGGACATCTCATGAAATGAGATAACAGAAGATTCCTTCTAAGAAGGAGAGTCATGGTATTTTGCAATTGTTACTATATAATTCAACTGAATTAAAAAGTCTAATTCCAACAGAGAAGGGGATTGGCTCTGAGCTAACTATAACCATTCAAGTTATAAAAATAAATTCCAATGAACCAGTGTGTTAAATGAGCAAGGGAAGAGGAAAAAAAGGAAGAGACTGTTCTGCTACTAGGAGATTATTATGTACAGATTTCTAAGGTACTTCGTCCTGATATCTGCATCAATTTCTGTTTTTGTTTTTTTTAAATCTGCTTTCCTCTCCACCTGCTAAAAATGGGAAGGAAAACTAAAGGAGTAGCAATGACTCAAGTTTTTAATTAGTTTTCATATTTTGGAGCAATTAGATTTTTACTCTCCTCATTACCATCTCAGTTTTTAAAAGTTATACTCTTATATGGGAACTCATAGCTTACCCTCTTCAGTTTGTGTTTCTGAAGTTGTACCACCTCTCTTGCTTACCTAATTTATGGAGTTGTATAAAGGTATTTAACATACAGCAGGAGACTTGATTAGAGGACCAAACTACTAGGACAGCTCATACATCCAAAATAACAATGGTAAAGTTCAGCATTTTCTGTCCTACAGGTGGTCAAAATGTAGGACTGGAATTCAAAGTTTAATGTTAGGAAGTAACTTTGTTTTAGAAAAATATCTTCTGAAGAAGCACTGCATCTTCAGTGCCCCAAAACTACATTTTTGCTTTCTTTTTTTTCCCCCCAAGGAAGTTACAAGTTGGGCACTGTCAAGTTTGGGAAGATGAGATTTGGACATATCAGTAGCAAACTATTCAATTGAAAGTCTATGGAGTATGACTGCTTTGCCATGCTATGTGCACTGAGTAGCCTACCACTGTCTTCTCCCCCCCCACCCATATCTTTTTGAGGTGCTTAGCCAGTGACCAAACTGAACTTGATATGCAATTTCCACCTGTGAAGTCTTCTCTAACTTGAGATAACAGTGCTGGTCACATCAACTCTATTCCCATAATTCATGCCCTACTTCCATTCACTACTCATATTCCAAAGTGGGGAATTATATAATGTTTAGCTGTGAATTAGAGGTTTCATATTAACAGACTTGATTACTTCTTAGGAATCATTTTCCTAGCCTTTGGCTATATCACTCACACTTCCCATTAGGAGTAGCCACCTATATTTGTCTTCTTTTAATTTCTCCATTATTCAGCAGAATGTTTGGAAGGCTATAGTGCTAAAACATATCTTATAAAAAACATACAATTTTAGACATTCCTCACAGCACTTACCCTTTCTCCACAGCTGGAGTTATACATTTTTGATGTGTTAATGAACACAGTTGTCCAGCTATCAGGTAACAACTTACAGTTTGAGGTAGGAAAGTAGCTGCAAAATACACAGACAACACACCTACAGACCCAAGAAGCACAGCTAAAAATCAAACTGAGCAATAATTGAGTAGTTTAGTGCTACAAAGGTTTCAATATTTAATGGCCCGAAAGGCTTTTCTCAAAGTCTTTTATAATTTTAAAGTTACTTCTGGAGTCCCAGAAAGTACAGAAAGTGTATGTGCTGTTTAGCAGCAGCAAAAAAAGCATGCATATAAAATGTAGGGTAAAAAGGAGAGGAAAAGGGCATGTTATCTTGGATGATGTCTTTCTGTAGAAATACTGAAAATTCTCAGCTTTTTAAAAAGTTACTGAAATTAAGCATAGGTGGACTGTCAACTCTGAGTGATATATTTGCTTTTTATTTTCTCAGAAAAGGTTAGGCTGGAAATGACCCCCAAGATCATAAAGGCCAACCATCAACGTCTACTGTGCCCTCACATCTTTTAAATACTAATTCCCAGCGCAAGCTATTCCAGTGTTTGATCACCATAACAGTGTATGAAGAAATTCTTCCTGATGTTCAACTGAAACTTCCTCTAATGCAGCTTGACACTCTTCCCTTGCATCCTATCACTTATCACCTTAGAAAAAAAGATGTAGACATCCTCCTCACTACAACGTCCTTTCAGGTAGTTG
Organism: Odontophorus gujanensis; assembly: GCA_013399175.1. Taxonomy (NCBI): domain Eukaryota; kingdom Metazoa; phylum Chordata; class Aves; order Galliformes; family Odontophoridae; genus Odontophorus; species Odontophorus gujanensis. The sequence continues at coordinate 136,704 of VXAB01004531.1, read as the reverse complement.
TAGGTAGCAAGGAGGTCTCCCATCAACCTCCTCTTCCTCAGAGAGGGCCCAAGTTGCTTCTGTAAATCTTCATATATTTTGTTTTCTAGTCTATTCAACAGCTTTGTTGCTTTTCTCTGAACACACTCAAGCAACTCAGTATCCTTCTTGTAGGAGGGCTTCCAAAACAGAACACAATATCCATGGTGCAAATTCACTATTACTGATTACAAGGGGAAATAACTTCCCTCATCCTACTGGCCACAATGCTATTGGCTTTCTTGGACTCCTGGGCATGCTACTAGCTTGTGTTCAACTGGATTTTAATCAGCACCCTCAGATTCTTTTTTTCTGGGCAACTTCTCAGCCACACTTTTCCAGGCCTGTATCTCCATGTAAAGTTTTCATGACCCAAATGCACTATTCAGCACAACTGGACTTGGTCTGCAGACTCAGCCTATGCAGATCCTTCCTAAACTCAAGCACAGAGGTAGAGAATACCTTACTAGCTATTATTTGCAAATGTACTGAGTCTGCATTCAACCCCCTCATCCAGATCATTGATAAAGGAATTAAACAAAACTGGCTACAGTATTGAGCCCTGGGAATTACTCCTGGTGACTGGCTGCCAACAAGATTGAACTCCATCTGTTATGAGCCTTTGAACCCGGCCATCCAGTTGCTTCCTCACTGAGTGAACTGTATGCCTCCTCAAGCCATGAACAGTCAGTGCCAAGCTACTTATGATTGTCAACTATAACACTCCTAATTAAAATGATGGTATTTTCAAGCACTAAAGAAGTCAGACTTCATACTAACTTATTCAGTTATTAAAAAAAATAAAGTCAAAAAACTACTCATTTCATGAAAACATGAACTTTAACATACCCTAGATTTAAGTATACTATGGTCTTTACTACTTTTTACAGAGAAATTCTCAGTGTTATTTACCTTTGAATCAAATCAAAGAGGTGATATACACTGCTACAAACTACCTCAAAAATGCATCTTCATGAGCCCTTATTTCAGTTGAAAAGGAATAAAGAGAATAATTTATTTTTGTAATGGCTCTACTAGGGCAGACCATGCCTCTGCCTAGAAATGCCCTGTTAGCAAAGCTGTCATCCAACAACGAACTCCAGGAAGGTGAATGAATATAGCACAGACTGCTACTGCAATCATTTTGGAATAGTCAGTAACTTCCCCTATACCCCCACCATTTCAGAAAGCTTTATAATTTCTTACTATTTTTTTTTGCTTACTAACAATGCCACCTCATGGACCACAATTTGATCCAAATTGAAAACTTGCTTAAGCATGGAATTACACACTAGAGAAAAATTTATAAGATCTATTTCTTCTACTAGCAGTCCACAGTCACTTTTCAAACAACTGTGAAAAGCTGATATACTGGATTTTTTTTCCCACTATCCCACTCTTATTCCAGGGCGATTTATGGCTAATCAAGACACTAATGGGGTAAAGAGCAAGGAGATCCAGTTTCAGAAGTAAATTCTTCATAGTTCACTTGGGAACAGGAAGTGCTAAGAACAATAAACTGAGCAGCTACTATATAAAGCTTCAGTAAGGCTTTTGATAATGACTCCCATAATGTCTTCAAAGACAAGCTGTTGGTGAACGGGTTACATAAGTAGATGGGGAAGGGGGTGGAAAACGAGCTGAATGGTTGGGCTCAGATGGTAGTGATCTGGACACAAAGTCCAGTAGCTGGCAGCGTACTTCAGGCATCAATACTGGGCCCAGGTGAATAATATTATCATTATGACCTAGTTCAGAGAGCAGTGTATCATCAGCAAATTTCCTGATGACAACAAAAATCTAAGGGAACAGGAAAACTCTGTTGTCATCCCAAGGGACCTCAAGAGGACCTGGAAAAGTGTGCTGCAAGAGTCTGCATCTGGGAAGGGACTACCTCAAGCACCACTACGTGCTGTGAACTACCAAACTGGAAAGCAGCTTGGTGAACAGGAGCCCACAGGTGGTTAATTGTCCTCAGCTGCATTAGGAGTAGCAGGTCAAAGGAGGTGATCCTTCCCTTCTATTCAGGAGTGGGAAGACAATAAATGAACATAACAGGGAGAGTACAATGAAGTGCCACAAAGGCTATGAAAGGAAAGGAGCATTTCAACTATGAGAAAAGGTTGAGAGGGCTAGGATTCTTTGGGCTAGAGAAGAGAAGGTCCACTACAGGGTTCACTGAATAAAAACCTGAAGGTAGAGTACAAGATATTGCTTTTTTCATTGATAAGAGGAAAAGAGGCATTGGACACAGACTGAAATATGCCTGCTTTCCTCAGAATTTCAGGAAACACTTTATCTGTGAAGATAACTGAGGACTAGTACAGGTTGCCCAGAGAAGCTGTGAAGTTTCTCCTCCCTAGAGATATTCAAAAGATGCCAGGACATAGTCTTGGGTAGCCTGCTCAAGCATGAGGCTTGGAAAAATGATCTCCAGAGATCCCTTCCAGCATTACCCATTCTGTGATAGATGGTAACATGTATATCACATTACAACTTTTATGTATTCTGCATATATACACAATTGATTTACCACAATAGGAAAAGCAAAGAAATAGATTTCAATTTGAAGTCCTCCAAAACAGAATGCAGCTCAATATTGTTCACAAGACAGCTGAGGAGTTAGTTTTTAAATAAAAATAAAAAAAATAAGTAAAATCATTAGTAATAACGACTACAGCATGCAGAAAACTATGCAATGTATTGAGATAGATCATTTACTTCAGAGTAGCTTGCACTTAACTACAGGATCATCCTGTAAAACTTATTATTCTTAAACTTACAATCTGGCTCTCAAAGTTGCTCAATTAATAGGCATATGAATTAAAACAGCTTTTGGGAGAAATCTAATAAACCAGGAGGAGAAATTTAAACTGGTGGTTCAAAAAGGCTTTAGAAACAATCCGTAAGTACAATGACAGCAGAGCAGCAAGATCTCAGGCTGCACCAATTGAGGATTTGTTCACCCATAACAGCAGCAGAGACAAACAACACAGCCTACTTACCTTCAGAAGGCCTCAGTATGCAAGAACCTCCAGAAAGACACACTTAACTCCACTGCCAACCCTTAAATGTGGTCTAGGAAGGAGTGGATCCTGACTCCACCCCTTGTAGTCACTCAGGTGAAGGGTTGACCCTGTCTTCCCTCCAGGTGCTCAATCACTGGTTGAAGCCATGACTTACCATTTCTGTTACACCAGCATTACTGATCATGGACTTTGTTGAAATGGTAAGGAGCCGTTATTCCTCACATACTCATCTCTTCTTCTTAAGTCTGGGAAATAAATACTTACCACATCCAATACCATCTTATTACCATACCTATTCTTACAATAATAAATCATGACAGTTGTAAAGGGTTAAATCAACCCTTGTTTTAGAATTCTGCAAATTCCAGAAACGACAGCTATGTAAGTTGTCAACTTCTGAATAGTTCAGAAGATAATCTTTACATTTCTCTAAGTATTCTCTTTCTTTGAATATCTCACTGTTGTAGATATTATTACCTACTGCACATAACTCACAGACAGGAGTAAAATTCTCTTCCTTCCTTTTTGTGCTTAGCTGTACATTTTCCTGGATGAACTCTCCATCTACTTATTCTTGATATTAACATGAACACACTTTGTACAGAATACAGAAAAGGAATAAATGTATGAAGGTAATTACTGACTCTTGATTAAGTGCTGACAGGAGTAGTACTGGTTTGTACTTGCATTTGTCACTTTCAGGTGACATTGGAGATGAGAACTTCAAGTACCTCTTTTAGCCATGAAAGGCAACAAAGGCATTTTTTTGTGGATCTGGCCTGAAGACTGTCAATTTTCATCAGCTAGCACTGTGGCAGGCTGTGAGTAAGTGGGCATAAGATATTCTGTCACCAGAAAAAGTGACATTAATATTGTGCCTCACCATGAGCTATCGTGGCCACAAGCCATTAGTTCCAATTAAAATAATGATTTTCTCTTTCAGAATGCAATGACAGACTTTGTATCAGGTCAGTGATTAACGCATGTTCTTTTGTGCATTTAATGGTGAAACATAAACAGGGTAGGTTAATTATCCATCTTTAAAACTGACATTTTTAAGTAGTACAAGCACACAGTGGATGCAAACACTCACCTAGCTACATTATCTGTTTGCTAAAAAACAAGTGTCTCTAGATGATCATTTGTCCTGAATTCAGTATGGGTCTTAAAGGTAGAAATTTTGGAACGTTCCAGTTTCTGGTGTTTATTCCATATTTTTGAAGAACACTAAATACCCTTTTATTTATCTTCATATTTTTCTAAGTAGAAGTTTTGCAGCTTTTTTTCATTTTGCTTTGTTTTATTTGTTTTTTATTATTAGAGAATCAAGAAAACAGAATATTTTAAAACAGCTGCAGAAACCCACAAATGATTCATCATAACTTGAAGTCATATAGCTCACAATGACAGTATAACCTTTTGTATCTCTATCTCTGAAAATCATGCAAAACAATTCTAATAACAACATTTTAAAGCTATTATATTCTTCAACAATTTCAGGCACATATCTACAATATTAATTCTATTTATGCCTACATATGTACTGCTGTTAGCTGTCAAAGGGCATATAGTCTAATGACCCAGAAGGCTGATCTAGCACTGACCTAATAGAATCATAGAATTATAGAATAACCAAGGTTGGAAAATACCTCCAAGGTCATCTAATCCAGTTGTCCACCTACCATCAATATTTCTCCACTAAATCATGTCTGTTAGTACCTCATGTAAGTGTAAATAAAGTCAACTTCAGGGATGGTGACTCAACCACCACCCAGGACAGCCCATTCCAGAGCCTGACCACTCTTTTGGAAAAGAAATTTTTCCTAATATCCAGCCTGAATCTTCTCTGGTGCAACTTGAGGTATTCCTTCTAGTCCTATCATAGATTATGAGGAAGGAGAGGCTGACACTCAACCTGCCACAACCTCCTCTCAGGTAGTTATAGAGGGAGATAATATCTCTGCTGAGCCTCCTTTCTTCAGATTACATCCCAGTTCCCTCAGCAGCTTCTCACAAGACTTGTGCTCCAGACCCCTCACCAGCTTTGTTACCCTTCTCTGGGCAGTCTCCAGGGCCTCAACATCTTTCTTGTAATGAGGACACAAAATTAAACACAGTACTTGAAGGATGGCCATACCAGAGCTGAGTACATAGGCGTGATCACCTCTCAGCTCCTGCTAACACTATTTCTTATAAAACCTAGGAAAGATACCACTGACCTTCTTGGCTACCTGGGCACACTGCTGGCTCATGTTTAGCCAAGTGTCAGCCAGAACCCCCAAGGCTGGTCAACAAAACTGAGAAGCCAACAATCCAGCAGTCTTCATATTCAGGGTTCAACATCCTATTGCATCCCTTCTTGTCACTAAACTGGGAAATGAAACCTAGTGTCAATGGATTTAAAATATGCTGTTCCACTCTTAACATCACTGTTTTTCTCACTGTTTCAAGATCAGACTCCTAAATAAGCAATGCAGTTTTTCTAAATAGCTGGAACAAAAGTGTACCCAAATTCATTGTCATCATGATTATCAGGCACCACCCTTCTTCAAACAGGAGATTTAGTTTTACCACATTTGGGAACTGATGTTTTTATGTATTTCACTTTTAGTTTCGGAAGCAGGTATTTCTCCCTTTTTTTCCATTCCAGTGTGTTTATTTTTAGGAAAATGTGGAAGATAGGGATCAGCTCTTGGATAAGTGATTCTTCTCTCCAAAGGAGCCAAGAAAAGAATCCATCAGCCAGCAATTTTCTCTATCTACTAATTCTCTTGGCAGATTAAAAAAGGAGGAGGAGAAAGCACGGCTTTATCAGAATCCTCAAAACACGCTACTGGTGAGAGACAATTGCTGAAAGCTATTCTGATGTAGGTCTCAAAGATTCTCACTTCCTCTCCTACTTAAGTCACTATTATTTGTTTTCAGAGAAACTGCCAATGGCTGATCAGTACAAGAGTATGCAGAGGAGCAAATGAGTTTTGTGTTTCATGAAGAAAGATCTCATCTTTTGTGACTATTACAGTAACATGGAATATATTCAAAGTATGTGTCAAGCTGGAGTTTTAATATACTGGTGATTTAATTTATGGAATACTATGAAAGAGGAGAATAGAGACTAAATACCAATTATTCCAGGTTGCTAGATCTTTGCTATCATAAGCAATAAAAACAAAGTGTTCTCATGTACACATCATTACTTCCAGTATCTCCACCTTTTCTTGAACACTTGGACATGTTTGAGACAAACTTGTCACACCATGGTTACTAAACTGGTACTAAAGCAGTAGCAGTACAGGTGGAAAACAAAATTTTTACGTATGCCATTGGAGTTTCTGTTTTTTTTACCTTATATTCCTCAAAAGACAATATTTGTTCCACTTAGGAACTATTCTACTACCAAGAAAGGTAGCATTTTTATTCAGCAGAACTCCAGCTACATTGTTTTTGTCAGTTAAAGGTATTGTTGTCTCCCAGGATTAACTACATAAGAAGGAAGAGCATTTTTCTTTTCAGAATTACTTCAAAGCAATTTCTCCTCTCCATCTTCAAATTGGCAGAGAAAACCAGAGTTCAGTCCAAGCTTTCAAACAGTAATTAATTATTCTGCTCTCAGTATTTTCTAGCTTTGTCCATTTTTCTCAATCTTCCAGGTCTGTCTCCCCTTCTTTCTTCAACTGATTTCTCCAACAGGTATCTTCTCTCCCTTAGACAGGTCAGTACACAGTCTCAGACACTGAAACTTGAAGGCACCATCAGGCTGCATTTCAATATATCTGCAAAGCAGCTTGCTTTTGATTCCCTTTACTTCTACAACTCAGAAAGTAGTACTGTTCTGACATTTGACAAAATAGAATTAGTACTGATGTCAACTGGTCTGTACCCCTGCAAAATGTTCCTTCATAAGAATGTGCTATGATGGAAGCACTCCTATGACTGTGCATACATGATGAAAAATTCTTAATCAAACTGTTTATTATTCAGCTGTTCAAGTGAGAGTACCATGCCAAACTAGTGGCTTAAAGTTATCTCCTTGAATATTTTTGGTACCATAATTACCTGTGGATGACAGGGGGGCAGGGGAAGGAAGAGAAGGAAAGAGGCAGTTGCCTATTTTCCCAAATTAGAGCATAATCTGGTTCTGCAGGCAATCCTGAAGGCTCTCCAGAGTTTTCATGGTTCCCTCAATTGGCAAATATCAAAAGGCTGAAGTGCTGGAAATCTGCAGGGACTGAAACAGCCCTGTTTTTTTTTTAAAAAAAAAGAAGAAGAAAAACAGGTTTTTATGGTTAGGTTAGCTTAGAGGAGGTTTGTAAGGAGGCAGAATCAAGTACAGCAAATGTTATGGCCACTGCAGCTCTGAGGCTGAGTAAGTCACCATGGTCTTGCTTTTCAGTGGTCTTTGCTGAGGAAGTTCCTTCTCCTTTTACTTCTCTGTCCTTACGCTGCTTGCTTCTGTATATCCTGGGCAAATAAACAACTGATGAAACAATTATCTGCTTAATAAAGAGACAATTTACACAATTTACTCATCTTGTTGGAAAAGCTCTGACCTGTGCCTTGAAGGACAGCATCTGCTCATGATGTGATAACACAGTTGACTTCACTGGTATTAAATTTGCTTTCGTGTACGTCTGTAGAACTCTATGATGAATGTGGCTTATTTAATGAAAATAAGTGAATGATCCATTAAAACATGTACACTTTTGTTTCATATGTACCACTTTTTAATAAAAAGGTACAGATATCAAATGAGAAAAAAAAAAAGAGAAAAGCTTGTGATTTTTTTTGCTGATGTTTATAAAATGATTATGAAAGCCACTAGTGTCCAGATTTTCTACTGTGTATACTCTCATGCTGCAATAAATCCTTCATAAAAATATTGCACTTAATGAATGATGACCTTCATAATCTCAGTTTGAGTATGTTTTTGTAAGACAATGAAGACTGCTTTTGTTTAAGGCATAGCAACTGGACATTTTCCTGTGGTCACATTACAAAAAGAAAATTACACACATAAATAATATTATACATAAATACTATAAATATACAAATAAATAAATAAAAGGGTTAATTTATAGTTNAATGAAAATAAGTGAATGATCCATTAAAACATGTACACTTTTGTTTCATATGTACCACTTTTTAATAAAAAGGTACAGAAATCAAATGAGAAAAAAAAAGGAGAAAAGCTTGTGATTTTTTTTGCTGATGTTTATAAAATGATTATGAAAGCCACTAGTGTCCAGATTTTCTACTGTGTATACTCTCATGCTGCAATAAATCCTTCATAAAAATATTGCACTTAATGAATGATGACCTTCATAATCTCAGTTTGAGTATGTTTTTGTAAGACAATGAAGACTGCTTTTGTTTAAGGCATAGCAACTGGACATTTTCCTGTGGTCACATTACAAAAAGAAAATTACACACATAAATAATATTATACACATAAATAATATTATACAAATAAATACTATAAATATACAAATAAATAAAAGGGTTAATTTATAGTTTTTCAACTACAGGTAGGATTTATTGTTTTCAACTTACAATAGAGAAAAGAATGTTGAATTCTTCAGCCCCTTGAGAGGATATCTGTAGGTGATGTTCAGCTTCAAAGTGATGCTACCTAAAAATTACTTGGGATCTTCCTGCCTCCTCCACCCCTCCTGTTGTGTGCCAGTCTGTCCTGCTCTTCAGCCTTTGACCGATCTACTGCTGTCATTCAAAATTGTGCCAAAGTGGCAGTTGGCCAAAAATCCAAAGCTTAAAGGGTTTCATGTTCTTCTTACAAAGGTTCTGTGATTCTGTTCTGCAGGATGTTTCTTGTGCGGGAGCTTGTATTTCCCGTAGCAATGCAGGTGTAACTAACTTCTGCTGATCAAGGGCCAAGGTCAAGCCAGGACCAAGTAGTATGAGTTTCTACATAAATGAACTTTCTCTCATATTTGAGCCTACTCTTTGAAATCTTGGTACAGAGAAAACGGTTTAGCAAATCTCAAGACAGTGAATCTCATAATGGCGTATTTGAGTTGTCACCTGCTTATGGAAAACATTTTTCTTATGGAATTCAAGGAAGACCGTAAGTCTCTAATAAAAACACAGCTTAGAAAGAACATGTATCATTGTTTTGTTATCTATTGTTACAATAATGTCCCTATTACAATCGTTAGTCTTTTCTGGGCCAAACTTTATTTGAGCTGTGAAGTCTCATGGAGTGGTCCATCTGGCTCTTGGCTGTGAAGAGAACCTTATGTGCCAAAGTGCACCTCTGAGAGACAACACACGGGATGTGTATTGGGGCTCAAGCTAGAAATGTCAGAACATTTTGCGTATCCTCATATTTGTTGCATCAATTGCAAAAAAATTGTACCTCTCACAGTCTTAAAAATATCTTAAAATTGTACCATATAATTACTTATGAATTCTCTCTCATTCTTTGCTCTCAAGGAAGAAATTTCACCTTCTAGCCATCTCAAACCTTTCAATTCAAACCTGTTGATTTCTTATTGAAAAGACCTTTTGAATAAAGATATACTCAAAAATTCAAAAGAGCAGCTGAAAACTCTGTCATGTTTTGGATGTCAGCATTTTTTTCAGTGGTGGTCTGTTGTCACAGCACAATGAGCTATGCTGATATAAAGGAAAATATAAGTAATTGGAGAGTTGTTCTCTTGGTTTACATGTGCAAATATTAGTGGTGATGTCTCTCATGAATTTTCTATCTTGAAATCTGAAAAGCACCTCTGTTGCACCTGAGAATGTGAATCTTGGCTGGTTAGCTGAACTGAATTTAAACTTTGAGGATTTTTCATCACATGTTGATGTTCCCCATCAGACTCATATCGTGACAGAAATAAGAATGGGTGAAGAAAAGTGCATCTATGAGCAGTAGAAATGTACCCTGACTGTTAAATTAACCATGCTAAAAGCAAAAGTGTATGTATCTGATCTCGAGCAATGTTAGCTAAGGAGAAGGGAAAAATAATTGTTCGAATTAGCAAACAGTCTCAGTGCCTTTACAGGAAGAAAGGGGAAAAAACTCGGGGGATAAGTAATAGTTTTATATTATATCTGGTATCAGCTTAGCCAGCATGGCTAGTGTTAATGATCCTTGTCTGGGGGGCAGAAAGGTTGTCACTTATGAACTGTGCTCCTTTCTTACGAAAGTGACAAGCAGGAAACGTTCTATTAATGCTCTAGCTAGGTCTGTAATGACTCCTTTGCCTTTCCTCCTGCTGTAGGTAATGACTTACCCATGTAATTACCTTCTTTTGTCTTCACAAAGTTGAGGAAATTATTTCAACTTCTTTGTGGGGGGCATTTGAAACTGAAGTTATTTTTAGGGAAAAATAAGTTCTTTCATGTAAGACGTGGGAGTTGTTGCTCCTCGGGCAGCTGAGAGAAAATGAAAGGCACTTCAAGTCTTTTTAAAAGGTAGGTTCTGATGTTTAGCTTGAGATCAAAGGGAGAACAGAGAAAGGAGGGGAAGCTGAGTTTCTAGTAAGCTACCAGTATATACAGCATCATGTATACATCCTTTGAAGGACTTACCATTACATTTCTGATCTTTGAACTCTTTCTTATTTTGTGAAGGTGAGCTGAATTTCTTTTTGGTTGTCTTTTTGTAAAACTAATGACTTTCCCTCAGATAGTTCAAGAAGACCAAAACCAAAACAAAAGAACACAATGCCTGGAACTTGACATTTTTGTTTGTGGAAAAACAAACAAACAACAACAACAAACAATACAGTTTTAAAAGATTAAAATTTCCCTTTAAAATTTTCCTTTAAAATAAAATGCAATTCAGAATCTTGATGTCATTCTTTATGTTCAGTTCAGTTACTTTAGTAACTGAAAATCTGTTTATTTTCTTTTCACGCTTCTTTATTTCTTGCAGGTGTTACAGTTCACATTCAAAATTTGTTTTCTTGTTGCTTTTACACATACTTGCAAAACTACTGCTGACTTATGTGAAGAAAAATAACCAAGCTAAATCAGCTCTTAGCTGAATTTGTAACTAGTTCTGATGCCAGACCAGTATTTCTAGCACAGTAGAATGACAAAACCTTTTTGTTGTAAGATAAGGCCAGGTCTTAACACTTTCTGACACTATGAGAAAAAAGAATAGCCAGGAACAGAACTGTCTGTTTATCACTATTCATAACCAGAGAGATTGGTTGTAGAGATGAGAAGGAGGTTGTATTGATCTCATCTCATTCTTACTGTTTCCTACAATTATCCAATCTGATGTAAGTCATTGGGAGCAGGAATCAATAAAGGATTAGTGCCTTTTCTATGGAAAAATAAAAGATATGTTTTCCAATACTATGTGGGATGTCTCAGATTTGAGGTTCTGACGGGGATGGAAACAAGAAAACGAGACAGTAATTTCTTTTGATATTTTCATGTGGTAGTTTCAGCCTTTGACAATACAAACGTTTTCCTCTGTAGATCTTTAAGATCTTTACTAAAATGGTAAATAAATGTAATTTCCATTATTTACAGATTGTGAAATTGATGGAAAAGACAAAAGAGTTGCCTTGCCCCCGGAGAAAGTGATAGTTGAAGTAAGAAGAGTGAAGCATACTTGCAACAGTGATTTGAGTGCTTATAAATATTAATGTGATAGTGTCATACATTGTGATGACTTCGAGCATCTCAAATTCATATGAGATTCTTGTTATGTTACTATGTGGTTTTGTCAATAGAGAATGATAGCTTTTAATAATAATAAAAAAAAAACACAAAACAAACAAACAAAAAACAAAACCTGCATTTGCAAGCATATGGTAGAACCCCTGGAGAGGTTCTGATTTGAATCAAATGAGCTGAGTGATAGAGTTAGAGGTGATAACATCAGGAATTGTTGTAATATTGTAAACTATCTGTTTCTTTCTGGGAAAAATGTTGTGTTTGTTCACTTAGAACTCTCCATTGCTGCACTGTAGGCCTATACCAGACATTGCAGGAGCAATTTTACAGCAAACAATGCAATCCAGTTCTTCAGTTAGGTTTTGTTGTCACTATCACTCAAGAAACCTTACCTAGGGTAGGTGTAAGGCTATATCTGAATGCAGAAAAAATGACCATAAGGCTCAGCATTGATTGTAGTGCAAGCAGACTGCTGAGTAAAAGCAGAGAGTATACTACACATTCCCAGAAAATGCAGAAGGTCCACTACACAGCTGATACAGCTCAAAACAGCTTTTCACACAATCTCCTGGTGTTCCTCTTGTCATGTATTAAGTGGGGAAAGAAGAAAGAGAAGCCTCAAGAATCTTTGGGAAAAACACCCACCCAGCTTTACTCCTTNATTTTATTTTATTTTATTTTATTTTATTTTATTTTATTTATTTTTCCTCAGGTCTTCATCTTTCAACTCTCTCACTTGGTGATCTGAGGTGAAGTTTCTCCAGGTCAGGTTACAGCCAAGGTCTTTCTCTAACCCTTTCCTCAAGATCTGCTCAGACTAAGTGTAGCTCCTAAACTTGTTTCTCATAAACAAAAAGCTGCCTCAAGTTCTGATGGCATTAGTCTCTGCCCTCTCTATCCTACTATCTATTCTGCAGTTACCATATCTAAAAGTCTTGGGAAAAATCCATCTTTAATAGTTACCAGCCTCTCTCAGCTCATGCTTGTTGTGTGGAATGATAATCAAACCCCGTGGGTAATTTTAGAGATATTACAGTAAGCTACTGAAACAACTTCTCATGAACTAGGATTAACTAAGGCAGAGGGGAAAGTAAGGGGAGTTAATGTTTCTGAGAAGTGTGAACTAATCACAGTGGATTGGGCTTGGGTAAGACACTTGGGTTGTCAGGGACTGCATATTGAGCATGTCTGATGGGGTCCCCATTTGTAACAGAATTTACAGATTTCAATGCCAGAAATGTAGCAGGTGCTGATCAGCTGTTAGTAGAAAGAAACTGCACATACTCTTGAATCTAAAATGTCTCTGGACATCTGAATAATCAGAAATTAATCCCACTGATTTACTGTGGACATTTTATGCTAAGCACTTTTAGATCTGCTTCATATTGCCAGAACAAAGATAGATCCTGAGGCAGTAAAGGATCTGGTCACAACAGGGAAAAGGGAATAAGGATAGTAGATGCAAAAACTAGTCCAAAGCATGTTCATCCTTACAAATACCACCTCAGTTCATCAAGTAGAACAGCTAAGAGAAGAAGATCAGAAAAAGAAGTTAGATGTTATGTTTTGACGTTAGATTTTTCTTATATGAAAAGAGAAGGTAGGCTTCATGAGTTCAGTGAAAGCTAAAGTCTCCCTCGCTTATATGACTTTTCAGTTTTTAAAGGAATTTGATGATTCAAATTTATTTCTATGCCAAAGTTTTCTCATAGCCCCAGAAACAGAGGAGACAGTAAATATTTGTCTCTTTCAGACAGTTCAAAATAGATGAGTATGCAGATAGTAAAAAGCAGCATAAGCAGTAAGCAATTTTGAAAATATATAGAGGGGAAAATTCTCATTTGCTCGTACCAGTGGCATGGAAATATATTAGATACAGAGAAAATCACCACTTGCTTGTGGCAAGAAATATCATAAGGTCATGATCCTGGTACATATTCTGTCAGCAACAGAGCCCTGCAAAGTCTGGCTTGTTACTCTTGCAAGTGCTGTTATAAGAAAAAAAAAGCAATATAGTCCCTGCTGCTGATATGTCGATAGTGGTGTCAAGTTTTTAACACCCACAATATTTTGTGCTTCAGGATACAACTGTTCAAGGTTGTAACCTCGACTAAGGGTATGAGTTTGATATAAAGATAGCTGTGTGGATCAAATCCATCCTCAGCCTCATCCCAAACATCTTACCTTGAAAAATGTACCAAATTTTTGTTTTTATATCTTAGTATTTTCACCCACATAATAAAGTAATACATACCTATTTAAGAGGCCATAATCAGCAAAATCATGTCAAATATCATTAGGTACTCCATCATCACAGTAAGAGTTATTCTGTTTATATCAGATGTCACATATGCCTTCATATCCCTCTCTGCTCATACCTTGGTTTCACTAGAAAGAGGTTGCTGTAACTTTTCTGCAGAGAAAAAGCAAGATTCGCCTTAGGAAATCCATACTGAAATCTGAAGAGGGAGCATAGGACCAAATTACTTGTTATTTAGCATGCACTGCTCTGCATAGATATGATTCATGAAGAATTTGTATGTGTATTTAGCTGTGTACAAAAAAGAAATGGTTAAGTTCTAGAGCCCTTTATTCTGGCATACACAACATACATTTACATTTCTAGTGTGCTATCTTTCTACACTGTGCAGAAGATTTGGATTGAGTTAGACCAAAGAAGACCCTTCTCACTCTTCCACTAGCTGCTGACACATTGATTAAAGACTTATTCAGAATGAGAAACATAAAATTGTTCAAGCGGGTGGACACACAAATGGCCTTCTCTGCATTTTTCCAAATATGTCTCAAAAAAGAAAATACTGGATGTTTTCCTGGAAAATCCAGTGCTAATTATATACTACATGCATTTTACTGTTCTGAATATTTCCCCAAATTCAGTCATAGATTTCACCTAGTTATGCTTTTCTTAATTTAATATCTTTTGGAATGTTTGTGTTCTCACTTATAGGTATGAATTTGAATGCAATCATTTTGTACAACTGAATCCTCTGTATAGGATTCAAAAATAAGCACCAGTGGATATAAAGCAGCTGGAGAGTTGGAAAAACACCTTATTTATTTATTTATTTATTTATTTAATTTCATTGAATACAGGTGTATTTTTCTGCCTGATCTCTTTTGAGAAAGATTCTATACTGTAGATTTGAGAAATGTAATACAAACTACCCTCAGAAAAAAGTAACTATTTTCAAATACGAGTTTCAAATATAATTGCAGATAGCATCACAAAACAATTTTCTTTAGTTAATATTTCTTTATTATAAATCCAACCAGAATGAATAGGTGATATATATTATTATTAGAACAGCACTTTCTGAAGGAGCCCTTTCTAGAGACTAACTGTCCTCTGAGAAATGCAGCAGAGACTGCATATTTCCTGACATCGTTCCCACATCATTTTTAATTGCAGCAGTTCTGGTTTCTCAATATCTTCCACCTCACTCTTCTTTTGGAGCTGGGCACCTCAGCATTCAAGGGGCGCAAATGTTAACATTGTTGGGTCAAGTCTTTTCATAATAACAAGTGCTTGAAATTATAATTAGAGAAGGCAAGTTGACTATAACTTCACTCTTCTGATCTCAGTTGCATGCAGTGTCCCCCAGAATGTTTGCTTTCTTTGGTTATATCACAGAAAAGCTAGGCTACAACAACTAAATTGAGAGGTCAAACAACTGCAGCGTCTGTAAAATGCCTGAAATGTTCTCTTCTTTTCACAGTATATTTTCTATTATTTTGTAATTTCTCACTTGATATTTACACTAAAGGGGCAATACATTCTTGTGAAATTAACCCACAATCTTCCTTTTACCAGCTTTATATGTTACTGAGAAGGTTGAAGGTTAAATTGGGTATATTTCTTGGCTCGCTTCACTGCTCATCTTCCTTTCAACTCCTTTCCAGCCAAAGCTTATCAAACTCATAGCTGAGTTTATTCACATAATCATCTCTGCTTTCAGGAAAATAAAAAAGGTTTTAGACCAGGACTCAAGTCTGTTCAGAGGATAGCATGCAAGGTGTTTGATTTTTTTTTTTTTATGAAAGCATATAACATCAAAGAGCAAAACAAGAAAAACCTGCAGCTTCTTAGTTTTCATTTTTCAAGAAAACAGTGCAATTCAGATGGTGTTAAGGTTCCCCCCCCCTTCTTTCTCATATGGAAAGTATCAGTTTGAGTTTTAATTGCTGATTTCTTTGTGGTAACTGTAACATCTCAGACGAAGGCTTTGAAGGAAGGAGTCTAATGTCATATTTACAACTCAGATACTGAACACTTGATCAAAAGCTCTTCCATCTTGTCACTTAATCTGATTAAAGCTCATTTAGAAGATGAGTGCAAAAACGTGATAATTTAGCTGCCAGGCCATATTCCTGCACTGAATGGTCAAAAATATTTTGTAGTGTCAGTGGCACAAATTTTATATGTTGTTATGATAGGTAATCAGTGCATAAAAAACAGACCCATCCTGAGAGCATGTTATTATATTCCTATTCCTTTTGTCTGTATTTCCAGGTCAGTGACTTGCTGCCTGTTTTTCCCACTTCAGCACATCCTCAGCTGAAGAACTCTTGGACATCACCTCATCACCTCTGTTTTGTTGGTCTGCTGCTTAAGACACCATTACAAAAAGTAGATATTTGACTCTTCTGGTTTAAAGAAAAGAAAAAAAACAAAGGAAAAATATTGAAAGTAAATCTTGCATTTTCAAGGTGTGTGGATTAAGCTAGAAAGTTTTTCTTTCACATGCTTTTTCGTTGTGGGATGTAGAGCTGTGGATTTCTTCTAACTACACTTAAAAGTAAAAAGGAATAATAGAATCATAGAATCTTTAAGGTTGGAAAAGACCTCTAAGATCATCTAGTCCAACCACAGGCTTACCACCACTGTGCTCACTAACCCATGTCCCGAAGTGCTACATCCACACAGTTCTTGTACTCCTGCGGGGACATTGACTCCATCACCTCCCTGGGCAACCTGTGCCAGTGCCTCACCACTCTTGCTGAGAAGAAAGTCTTCAATAAGTCAGCTGAGTCCTTAAAAAAATCTCCTTTAGGAAGAACCAAGTGATGCAGTCACAAGTGCACAGGAACATCGCTCTGGAGGCCAGAGGGGAGGACAAGAAGGGCTTTGCTGTGGGCATGAATAAGTTGGCAGCTCCTGGTGTAAGCCTCTGTTCACTACTGCTTTGGGAGGGTGGGGACCAGAGCGCATGCAGCAGGCAGGTGGAAGGCAAGCAGGTGACCAGGACTTAGGCATTGCAGCATCTGGTTTAACAGCTAGCTTTTAGCTTTGATCCATACATTTAGACAGCATGCTCCTGAGTCCTGCAGCACAAGGCAGAGCTGAGTCCAGTGCAGTGGTAACCACACAGTAGTCCCTTTCCTGCAAACATGGGATGATGCACATTCCTCTCTTCCTCTTCTCCCCTCTTCAGAGTACAAGTAGAATTCAATTCCTTCTCTTCATCTAAGGTTACGCTGGCTGTTGGTGAGTCTTCAGAGATGGATAACCCCATTAAATTTTATTTTTTTTTTCCTCAGAGGGCAGTGATAATTTTTGCTCTGCTCATACATTATTAAAAATGGGAGACCAGATTCTCGGCAGGGGCAAAGTGATGTGGAAGTTCTGTGGAAATCAATTAAGTTATGGGCATTTAAACAACAGAGACTTTCAGCTGTTTGACCTTTGCAACTTAGTCACTAGTACGGCTGTTTTTATTCCAAATGCAATTACATATGCATTTCCTAAGAACCACCGCTTATTGACAGGGAGAAATGGCAGAAAGTATTGCTGCATAGAAAAATGAAAGGAAAAAGAGCAGAAGAGGAAACAAATGCCTCAGAAGAGGAAAAAATCCCTCAGTGGCTTCCTTTTCCAGCTTTATGATGTGTAATTTTAGCTTCTTTAAAAACAAATCATAGTAATGGAACCTCTGATTTGTGTTTCCCTTCCCTTGCTCCCTTCCTCTCTTCCTCCCTTTCCTTCTTAATAAAATGTTTAAATATTTATTGCAAATAAGAGCATTTATATATCACATTCTGCAGCAACCCTTCACTAACCAATAGTTGCTTGCATGTCATTTGTTGTTGTAAAATTACCACTGCCACCATTCACTAACTGAGGAGCATCATAAACGTCAGAATTTAACATCATTACATTCTTTGTTTCTCAGAAGGGATTTTGTGGTCTGTTCCCAGATTCTATTACTGGATACATATCCCTGGCTCAGAGGCAAAAGAAAAAGGAAGAGGCAGAGAGGGGAAAAAAGTATAAGCAATGTTTTTTTATTAAACCTTTCTCTTAGCTTTATGCAAGCTTTCTTTATTTCTCTTTTTTTTCTTTTGTAGACTCCATGTATTTTTAATGATTTCTCTGTTGCTTGCAGAAAGTCGAGAGGATGAGAGAGAAGGAAAAGAGGAGCACTCAGATAGAATAATTCAATTTTCTACTTTGTGAAGAGAAAAATCTGTCTCTGGGCTACATCTGAAAAAAATAATAGAAAATGATGTTTTCCCTTTGTAGACTTTTATACATTTTATTTAAAGAAAAAAAGCCTCTTTTAATCCCTGCTTCCTTTTTGGATAACGCAGTTATGTGCTTTGCAAAATCACAGTGTAGGTGATGCAGTTACTTGAATTTGTAAGGAAACACGAGAATTTTACACAGGGACAGAAAAGAACTTAGGAGAAAGACATCTCTGACAAAATAAAGTCATGGAGCCAGTACACTTTTCTGTCTTTAGTGTCACATAGAGGAAGCGAGGATGAAGGGAGAAGGAGAGAAAATAAGGTATCTTTCTCCTGGAAGATATATGTAGATTGCTTAGTAAACATAAACATAAACAACTATTTTGGTTAATTATTGAGTGCTGTTGTGGTTTTCTCTATCCATCAGAGGAAATATTTTACACAGAGCTGGGGCTTGTACCCCTAAGTATATTCAGGTATTGGCTTTTGGTGGAGTTTCCTGTACAAGGAACAGCAGAAACTACAATTCAGGGTGAAACTATTGCTCTTTATGCTAAGTTTGGGCACTGGTGGTGTTGCCTGTGAGCTAAGAGAAGCCCACACCACTGACATTGTGAAGGAGTATGGAGGGGGTGCAACACGGATGGAGTAACATGGGCAACTTACAAATTTACACATTTAGTGTGCCTTACCTATCATGATTGTAGGACAGAAAGATATATATGTACATTTTTATTAATATTGAGATATACAGTGGGGAGCACCCCCCCCCCGGGCTTCTTTCAATTTCTCACCCTTAGGAGGAATAGCACCACATGACACTACAAAAGATAAGATCTTCTTCAACTATACTATTTTCATAAGCCTTAGAATCACAGAATTTTAGGAGTTAGAAGGAACCTCTAGAGATCATCTAGTCCAACCCCCCTGCCAAAGCAGCTCCCTTGACCGGGTTACACCAGTAGGCATCCAGGTGGGCCTTGAACATCTCCAGGGAAGACTTAGGCTAGTGTGCATGGAAAATGAACTCACTGCACACATTTGAAAAAAAATAAAATGAAGCAGGAAATTTATACCAGCATCTATCTATATTCATATTTGGCTTTTGCAACAAAAAGTGTAACTATAATACACCTACATCTAGGAGTCATTGCAGTGCTGTTCATCAAATCTGTGGCAACTCACTCCGTGGAAGACTGGTGGGCTGAGAGGAGAATCAGATGTATATCAGGGGGAGCTTTATTAAATTGCTCAGTAAAAAGAAATCTAAACTTGATGAAACACATCACCTTTCATCTTCGTGCCAAAATTTTCACTGTGCTTGACCCTTTTCTCTGATATTGTAAGGTGTGAAATATGTTCCCTTGTTGCATTTTTTCTGGAAGTGAAGGGAAAGAAATATCAAAATTCCGTAAAACAAATGTAGATTTTATATTTCATAGCTTGCTTGATGCAACTCAGCAGTTACTACTTCTTATTACTACCACTGCAAGTCATTCCTCACACGGAAGTAGTGCAAGTAAAACTCAGTATCTGAACCATGACTTTATAGAAGAACAGTGCAGTGGTTATACAGCATACAATTACCTCTCTCTGTTTTGGGGGTCTGAAAATGTTTCTTTTGCTATTTACACACTGACTGCTTCTCTCTGAAAAAAAAAAAAAAAACAAAAGAGAGAGAGAGAGAGAGAAGCAAATTCCTGGTTATTCCCTGGTTACTGTTTAATTGCACTGACTTTTTGCAAACTTCATCAGTGGTGATTCCCTCTTGGCTAAGATCTTCTACCTGGGATTTTTAAGTATTCATGGGCATTCTTGTTTCTGTAATGTCATCTGTGTTATCACACTACTAAGAGCGAGGGAGTCTGGCAAATCTTTTCCTCCAATGTCTGTTGCAGGAGATCCTGCCTGAACTTGCCACACAGTCTTTTCCACGACTATGATGTGTGCTTAGCCAGTTCAAGGTGACTTCAGGCAACGCTGAAAGAGTTTTGATGAGGAGACTCAAGGGACTTACTGATGTGATGGCAGCCCATATTTTGAAGTGCTGTAGGACTATCTCTGCTCTGTGATTCCTGCCAAGGGATGAAAACTCCTTGTCTCCTAACCATTGTGTTTTAGAAAATGTGAATTGTGATTATTGATACTTGAAATTGCTATTAATCTAAGCTACTGCTGAAGACCACTTCTTAGCTAATAAGGGTACAAGTGAAGAGGGGTATTTTAATAGGAATGCTCAAGGACTGATGCTTTTAACAGTCATTAGAGTTCATAGTGGTTATTCACATAAACGCATGTATATTGAGAAGTAAAGTATACCTCATAAATAGGAACTCCAACTGTTCTATTTATAGCATTTACTGAGGAATGGAACATTTGTAGCAGGATGATAATTATGGCCAGGGAGGGTCTTTTCTAACTGCAGACTCTCTGCTTTACAAATAGCTACTGTTTGATGTTTTTTTTCAGGTATTCTTATTTACCTGAATCTTGCTTCTCAGTTTGGAAATAGTATTTGTGATGCTGAACTGCTACTGACAAATCTACCTGGTGTCTTTACTGCAGGAGGAATTCCTGCAGTACTTGTAAGTATTTGTGTGCTTTTTGGTTGCTACATGCAGAAAATTATGGTACACTCAATGAGTTAAATATAAACTAAAAGACCTAAAAAGTACTGTAAACATTTTTGGGGTCAGCATAGAGACATATATTTTAAAGCACTTTTTTGTTGGTTTGTTTTTAGTCGATTTATTTATCCAAAGGCTAATTTTAAATTCTGATTTCCACAGAAGCCATAAGAAGAATCCCTTCTGTAGGAGAAATTTAAACAGGTTTTAGAACTGAAATCTACAAATCTACTGCTGACCTGAGGTCCTCGTCTCATTTTCTTCTCAAGATGTTTAATGGAATTAACAAAGCTGTCAAACAGAGAATAAAGCTCCAGGTTTATTATCTGAATTGATGAAGATTACTCATTGTTTCTTGTACATCTGAGTATTCTCACTTTACCTAAGGCTAATATTCCTCTAAAAGCTCTGCTGTCACTGGGAAGAGAAAAAATTCCCCCAGAGAGCAATTCAGTGTGGTTAAACTGGGCTCCAGCTCTGAATTACCATTTTGAGAGCAGCTCTTCTCTGCTTACTGCAGATGGAGCTCAGGGAGAGCTAGCAGCCTCCCAAGGCAAAAATTAGCTTATGAAAATACCCAGTTTTTTGTCTTATTAGATCCCTATCAGGCTGTACGGCAATGCTGTCCAAGAAAGCAATATTTTAACTGCTCTTGGTTGAAGGACTCAGATTTTTTACAAAGACTTAGAACTTCCCATGGTGGTCCATGCTGGTTTTGCCATTAAAATTATTTCATTGTACATGATAAATCCAGTTTACTGTAAGACAGGAATTGATTCATGAAGAACCTTGATCCTGTACTCTTACAAATACATGTGGTTAGTGTTTGCTACTTGTTTTTTATTTTTTATTTTTTAGTGTTTTTGGCAGCTATTAATACATTGCTTCTGTGCAGTCTTAATGATATAGCTCTAGGTTTGGAAACACTGTTTCCTAATAATGAGGCTCAGCAAATGAGTTGAGGAGAACATCAGAAAAATTGTAGCTAGCCTAAAGGTTTTTTCAATATAAGACCCTTGAGAAGTATGCACTATACAAATATATTAGCATGTCAGTACTTGCTTCGTTGTGTTCTGAAAGAAAAAGTGTAATAAGAAAATGACTTGGGAAGAGCCCTCAGCTGCTATAATAGCTTGAATCCACCAAAATCAATGGTAACCCATGAGGTTTTCAAGAGTCCAAACGTTGCTCTGAAAAGGTCATAAATTTTGTTTCCTTTGAGAACTTCTTTTCTGAGTACATTTTCAACTGCAGCACTAAACTCACTCTTGTTCCAAGGAGTAATCTTTTGCTGGACTATGTTCATTTATCTTTCTTAAATTTACTTGATGAGCCTGCCCTGTTTGATACTACTGACCATGAACATAAACTTATTATTTATGATTCAGGCAATATTTTATTCATTATTACACGACATATTCTTTTAGGTTCCATTTACTTTTAATTAGGATACTGGCATTTTCCAGTCTGCCAGACAAATGAGTACTTAGCAGCATGAGTAAATACTGATATATATATATTGGAATATTTTGCCATCTGCTGAGCAAAGGAAAGGAGGCTTGGTGTAACCCTTATCATTTTGAAAAGAATGGCTCAGGGCACTTTTGCTCAAAAGAACAGCGAGAAGACAACCTACCCTGTGCTCAAATCAAACTACTTCTGTTTCAGGATACCTGCAAGATGCTGCATGGTAAGTCATCTGTTTTAAATATCTATTGGACCACATTAGTATGGGGAATTCTGACATACTCAGAAAGTATATCAGCCAGATAGTAAATGCAAGATACTCAGCTGGATAATTTAGGATATCTGGTAGGATAATGAATAATTGAAAATATTCAGAAATGCCTTAAATCTTTTCCACACAAACTAGTGTAAAGGTCTGACACTTTTTTTTAACAATGAAGAAAGGAATAAACCAATGGTAAACGAATTTTGAAAATCTGATGCTTAGTGTGTAAGGTAAAATAATTAATTGTTTGCATTCAGTCTGTTTCATCTGATTATTCACACATGCCTTTGGCAACATGGTATAGCAGAGCTAGCTAGACCCAGTGTATTAGGGCTGCTCTGAAAGTAATGCCTTCTATTATATTATGCTGGCCTATCATGTCAGAGGTGAATGTTGGTGGTATGGCAGTAGTGGTTCAGCCTTCCCACCAAAATCCCATTCCGGTTCGTTGCCATGTGACAAATGGCAGCAGAGGGGCAGCCTGACAGAATGGCGTCTGACATGGTAATGAGTAGGAAGCAAAGGTATGACATCAAACTCCTCCATGTGGAAAAGATGTACCCACTGACATTCATTGGTACTTGCTGAACATTTATGGAGACCAACCCTTAGACATGAGAACAGCAAGGCAGTGGGTGGTGCATTTCAGCAGTGATGATGGTTGATCACCTTTGTTGGTGCTGATATTTAAGAGCATGCTGGCTCCTATTCATCACCAGTGAAAGTATGTAGCTAATAGTTGTGACCAATGAAAAATAGTGTTTTGTAGCACCGAATTTGCTCAATCAAATAGTTTTATTATGTTCTCATAATTTCCATGGAAATAAATTGGAGGCATTACTTTTGGAGGAAGTGACATAAAACACCTTCCTGGTTACGCTGTCAGTTTTAGTGATGATTCAGCTGCTTTGTCATTATGCTATTATACAGAAGCTGTTAGCAAATGAAGTTGTCCACAAATTATTGTGAAATTTTATTACTTTGTAAACTCGCATGAATTAAATGTTGCTAGACATCTCAAGCTAATGCAGATCTGCAGGTGTACTGTTTAACTGTTGTACATATAATGTCTCTATCATATTTTAATTTTGACTATGTTGAAAATGTCAATAATTCTCCAGCTAATATTATCTGTAAAACTGCTAGGGGCTTGGAGAATCTATTCTAAGAAACACTTCAAATTTATCCAAATTCAGAAGTTGTGAAAGCAGCCTTTTAATACCACTATCAGATCTTATTAACCTTCTTCTTGGCAGGAAATACTACAGAAACATCAGATCCAATTATCTTCTTTGACTTCCTGGTTCCTAATGTAGAACAGCACATAAAGTCTTACTCTAAAACATTACCTTTTGTCTGATTTCTGTGAAAGGTATTTTTTTAATTCCCGAGTGTTCCTCTAACTCCAAGATGCTGCTACTAGTACCTCTTAGCAAAATGTTTTCTTTCCTCAAGTGTCAGGAACCTTTGTGTTTTGAGTAGGAGGTGGCAAATTCTGTTACTGTAGATATAGGTTCATAGTGATAATTTATTCAGCGGCATTTTTTCTCTATATGATGTTTTGATTCATTATAATGTGTGCACATCTTCTCTAGACTACTGTACAATTCTTTTTTTCAGTGGTCGTTCCCATTCTTCCTAGTATCCATATTCAAACACAAACAAACTTTGCTATTACAGTTCAGCCCATAAAGCTGCTTAAAAAGAAAAAGAAAAAAAAACCCAAACCACCACAACAACAAAATCCTCAAAAAATAAAAAAAAACAACTTTGCATTGAATTCCTGAGTATGAGGCATGCTTCAGAAACAGAAAGGAAGCCTCTTCTACTCAGAATGTGATCATTACTAGTATTGTTTATTGTATTCTTAAAAGTCATTTACATATTTCCCATTTCAACTTTTTATTGATGCTCATCAAGGTTTTAGGTAAAGGGAAGGAGATCTCAAAACTGGAAGCCTCAGGCAGTCAGTATTAGTGGTTCTTGTGCTGTGCAGATGGCATGGAGGTGACTCACAGAATATATGCAGGAAGGAGGCTGGGGCCAGGTTCCTGCAGGTTATCACTGCAACCATGCAGGATCCCTCCACCAGTCTGGTGGAGGGAACACCTCTCTGCAGTTTCTTAGCATTGCTTTCACTATTTGTGGTGTAATAAAAAAAAAAATTATTACTGTATGAAAATTATTACTGGTCAAAACAAGTTGCGAAAATACGTCTTTGGACTCATAAGAAACCTCATCAGTTCTTTGTAGAGCCTCTCATTAACTATTGTCTATTATCTGTCATTGCAGTTCCACATTACATATTTAGAATAACTAGATTCTCCATATAATGTCTTAAACATACAATGACTTAATTACGTTCACAAAGTGCAAGGGAAATGAGTGTGCTTGTGTCTGCTTGCCGTAGCAGATGACTGTGTTTGTTAACACCAGAAAAGCGCTCTGGCTTCCTGATGCTGTGTAAATGCTAAAGCAAAGGCAAGTGAGCATAATTCCAAAGCAAGAGACTCTGATCTCATGATGATGACCTTTTTTTTTTTACACTGCCATGATATGCTGCAGCATGACTACATGGATGTATGCTGACAGTTGGGCATCCAGCTTGACCTGCTCTGAGCTAGCTGCGTGCCAACTGGTTCTGTTCTGGAAACTGTAGCTGGTAGCATCTCTCTCAGACCTGAGACCTAGTAAATAATATCTATAATGTTAATATGATAACATTATCATGTAAACTGGTATCGTGCATCATGCTTGTACACTTCTGTGGCTTCTAAACTAAACTGGACTCACTTTGGCAAGGTACAAGCATGACTTAGTCTATCTCTATAGACACATCTTGAGTAATTGCATGAATTTATTCACCTGGAAGGCTGTAGGGGCAAGAGTTGGACACTATGTTACCTTTGCCTTTATTCACACTATTCTATCTGGCTCAGATATTAGAGTAACATTCTAATTTCCCTAAAAAGAGTTCAGCTTGATCTCTGAGGTTTTTTATAATGCAATAGCATCTAGAAGTTCCAGGCATGGCTTAGTACTCCATTATGTGAGGGGCTGGGACAAAACAAGTTCGTTGGTGAACAGAAGTCTGACTAAGATTTAATGTTATCATAGAATCACAGAATAGAATCATAGAATCACCAAGGTTGGAAAAGGTCTCCAAGGTCATCTAGTTCAACCATCCACCTACCTCTAGTATTTCTCCACTAAACCATGTCCGTTAGTACAGCATCTAAAAGGTTCTTGAACACCTCTGGGGATGGTGACTCCACTACCTCCCTGGGCTGCCTGTTCCAGCACCTGACCACTCCAGAGAAGAAATTTTTCCTGATGTCCAACCTGAATCTCACCTGGTGCAACTAGAGGGCATTCCCTCTTGTCTGAAATCATTATCATTATAGTGATTACAAGTGAGTAAATTTTTGGTCTAAACAGCCATAAGTGAACTGAATTCTATCCACAGCCCACCCATTTCTGAAGGCAGAAGCATTTGAGTACTTCTGAGTTTTTCTTGTATCAAAAGTAATTTTACTGCATTCCAGAGTACAAGCTAATTAANCTTTTCCAATCCATTATTATTATTATTATTATTATTATTATTATTATTATTATTATTATTATTATTATTATTATTATTATTATTATTATTCAGATCTTTTCATCCAAAAGAATGAAAAAAAAGCACCTTTTATTCACTGAAAAGGAAGGATGGTTTTATCTTTTGGTTATGATTTTTGTCAATCNGAATCTCACCTGGTGCAACTTGAGCGCATTCCCTCTTGTCTGAAATCATTATCATTATAGTGATTACAAGTGAGTAAATTTTTGGTCTAAACAGCCATAAGTGAACTGAATTCTATCCACAGCCCACCCATTTCTGAAGGCAGAAGCATTTGAGTACTTCTGAGTTTTTCTTGTATCAAAAGTAATTTTACTGCATTCCAGAGTACAAGCTAATTAAGCTCCGTTTAGTTCCATTTAATTTTGATAGAAATGGATAAATTACATATTCAGAAAGTTTTATTAGGAAAGCCCAATTATTGTGGGTGAAAGGAATATGGGGTGATGATTCATTGCATTTACTACTAGACAAAAATCTCATCTCACAGTTTAATGTAAAAATCACTGCCTGCTGCATAGTAAGGACATGAAAAAGCCTACACATCATTTAAAGCACATCAGAAGCAGAAAGAAAATATTGCTTAGAAACTCTGCAAGAGAGGAGAAACTTTTATTGAAGAAGAAATTATGTATTTTCATCGAATGGAAACTGCAGAGCACATCAAAATCAAATGTTTTAAAGTCCAAATTAGCAAGAATTCAGAATGATTTTTGCCTGCAGGAAATCTTCCAGGCTGTTTTCTGACATTCTATATATAAAATACACCATGTGAGAAATGTTTGATTCATTCTGAAGCATGTGATGAATGTTTGCCAGGAACCACAAACCATTGCCTCATCTCAAGTGAAATCAAATTGTAGCCTTCTCAAAGAAAGCAGAGATAGAACTTTCACAGTCAGTATTTAATCTTCACCGTTAATCTTACCTGAACAAATAAAGCAAACTTGTCTTCACAGGGTGAGAAAAGACAAGTGAAAACTGATTCTGTAACTGCAGAAATATAATTGTTGGTGATCAAGGAGAGCAGGCTGGTGGGAAAGCTGGAAAAAACCTTTTCCAATCCATTATTATTATTATTATTATTATTATTATTATTATTCAGATCTTTTCATCCAAAAGAATGAAAAAAAAGCACCTTTTATTCACTGAAAAGGAAGGATGGTTTTATCTTTTGGTTATGATTTTTGTCAATCCAGCTCTTTCTCTCTCTCTCTCTCTCTTTGGAACAGAAACGTCAGATAGATGTCATAGGTCTGCTACTGAATGCCAGAATGCTACAAGTGAGTGGACACGTACAAAAGTCTGTAGATATGCTTTATTTGCAGGCTGTGTGGCACAAAACACAGTCTTCAGCTATTTTGAATATTACATAGCAGAAAAATAATTGGACTGGAATCTCAAACTGCATGAAACCTTATGAAGTATGGCATATTAAACACTGTGATACAAAGTTTAAATCATATTTTTTATGAAGTTTAAAGAACTATAGTTGACAACAGCAACTTATAAGAATGTGATGCTTTTGCAGAATAGTAATCTGACTTTTATACTTATATTAACACCTCAAACATCATGCATCTTCTGTTCTTTAGGAAACTTCTGGTTTTATTACTAGCTACTGCTCATACTTCATTTCCTCTCTAACTTCCTTTTCTTCCTTCTACAAAAACTAAAACTTGAGAATTTCAATTTGAAAGGTCAAGTCAGTATTTTTTGCCTTTTAACTACAGTTTTCTATTATAAACCGTAGCTGAGAAATTAAGTGAAAAAAGCCAATGGGGTATTCTTCCTGACATTATTCCAGGGCTTAGTTTTCAAGCTGTTTGCTACAGAGACAACACCACACTGCAAGTTCTTTCCACATGTAAGATAACATGCACTGGGGCACAGTGATAAGCAGATGGCATTATTTGCAGTGGAAGTAATAGCAACCAGAAGCATTATTGCCTACATTATTTTGCAAATGCTTTTGTACTGTGTAGTGTTAAACTGTGGAACTCCATGTGCTTTCTCTATGCAGAGTATAGGTATTGATAGCAATCTGAGAGAAAGCTGGTGCTGATAAGTAAACAGCGAGTAGTTATTTGGAAGTAGGTGGTATTTAATAACTACACAACCACTATAGTCAATATCAAAAGACAAAACAGGACCGAACAAATACTAATGAAATATTCCAGGAGATAGAAAGAAGGTGAAATGGGATGTTGTTTCTGTCATTAAAGATATTGCTTCCAAAAGTCTTTAGATGTGTATGCAATTCAGAAAATCTGAAGCTTGTAGCTTTTATTACCAATAATACTGCCTAATTTACCACTGCCATCTGCCTGGCAATTATGGCTGGAAGTAGTGCATGCAAGGCAGATTATTTCTGAGAATGACACAATAGGACATGACTACACTGTGAGATGGAGTGCGACAGGGAGATTCCCAGGCTACCAGAGACTTAAGTTGCAGATTTTCCATGCTCTTATGCACACACAAATGTATGTAGGTGTGTGCATAGATGCACCAGATGTATCTAAGCACATACAGATGCATAAATGCATAGAACTGAAACTTATGCTATTCCATGATAGTAGAGCTCTGCCAGGTTAGCTCAGTGTTCCCCTCTTGAACCTTAAATAAATATCTCAGTGTTTAAAAGGCAACAAAGCATTCAATCTATAATATTATTACAGTTATTTCCTTTGGAAAGACTTAGACGTAGGCTGGAACTTTTTTAGTTGATGATACATTGAAAGAGATGGTGCAGAAAGGACTTCCATCTGTGGCAAGTCCCAAGGGCATTCAGCCTCCAAAGGCATAAAAGACCGTATGCAACAGTGGCAAAGATACCTGCTGGAGGACCACAGTGTGTTCTCCTTCTAGCTCCAAACAGCTGGTGTGGAAAAAGGATGGGCAATGAACACCACTCAGACCATTCCATGCTGTGCTGTGGAGTATTGCTGCCTGCTTTTCTTTCTCATTATCTCTGAAGAATGAGGGGCTGTCACTGTGAACTGCAATAGGAGGCACTGCAACTGCTAGTTTGGAGGGAGGGCATCAGAGGTGAGAAGTTATTATGTATGCTACACACAGCTATGCTCCATGGAGGATCCAGTCAGGAGAGAATCACCACATTCTTGAACGGAGGCTTTGGAAGTAAAAGGAAGGATATGTATTTAGCCAGAGGAAAAATGCAGTTATTTTGGGGTTGACTGTAGGAAAAGTGTTGCCTTTGTAAGCTCTCATGGTACAACATTCAAGAGTAATAACAAAAACAACAATAATAATAAAATGGTAATAATACATACATCTAATATACTGGAACTTATTCCAGACATTAGTCCACTCAGATGTGATAAACTGATAAGAAGGATACAGAGGAATACAGGACTCAGGAATACAGAGGGTAGAATTAGAAATTAAACAAGACTCTGCCAGATGACTCACCTACAAGGACAGCTGCTTGAAATGGTTCCTCTCTACAGTTTAGCTAACACTGCTGGGGTTGTAAGATGCAGTACACAACTGTAGGAGCTCTAAACTAGCTGTGTTGAGTACTCTCACCCAGTTAGCCCTGCATGGAGAGCTGCAGTGATGGTGCTCTGCTGACCCTTCCTGCTGTCAAAGCTTGATTTTTTGCTGAGCTTGCTGGTGAAGAACTCTCTTGGCTATGTCTGCTGCACACATCTGCCACAACAACTTCATCAAACAGACTCAGTGAAAACAACGTTATAGACAGAACAGTTGTGCTAAAGGGAAAATCTAGCAAAGGTCCTGAAGAAACTGTCATTCACACCTCCTATGCAAGAATGAAGTATTGTGTCTATGTGAATGGAACAGCTGGAATCACAAGAAGGCTGTTACAGAATGAAAAGAGTGACTCTGTTGTATCCAGAAAAAAAAAAAAAAA
>VXAB01004531.1:31416-106351 GCA_013399175.1 Odontophorus gujanensis | reverse complement strand
CTGCCTGTTCCAGCACCTGACCACTCCAGAGAAGAAATTTTTCCTGATGTCCAACCTGAATCTCACCTGGTGCAACTAGAGGGCATTCCCTCTTGTCTGAAATCATTATCATTATAGTGATTACAAGTGAGTAAATTTTTGGTCTAAACAGCCATAAGTGAACTGAATTCTATCCACAGCCCACCCATTTCTGAAGGCAGAAGCATTTGAGTACTTCTGAGTTTTTCTTGTATCAAAAGTAATTTTGCTGCATTCCAGAGTACAAGCTAATTAAGCTCCGTTTAGTTCCATTTAATTTTGATAGAAATGGATAAATTACATATTCAGAAAGTTTTATTAGGAAAGCCCAATTATTGTGGGTGAAAGGAATATGGGGTGATGATTCATTGCATTTACTACTAGACAAAAATCTCATCTCACAGTTTAATGTAAAAATCACTGCCTGCTGCATAGTAAGGACATGAAAAAGCCTACACATCATTTAAAGCACATCAGAAGCAGAAAGAAAATATTGCTTAGAAACTCTGCAAGAAGAAGAAATTATGTATTTTCATCGAATGGAAACTGCAGAGCACATCAAAATCAAATGTTTTAAAGTCCAAATTAGCAAGAATTCAGAATGATTTTTGCCTGCAGGAAATCTTCCAGGCTGTTTTCTGACATTCTATATATAAAATACACCATGTGAGAAATGTTTGATTCATTCTGAAGCATGTGATGAATGTTTGCCAGGAACCACAAACCATTGCCTCATCTCAAGTGAAATCAAATTGTAGCCTTCTCAAAGAAAGCAGAGATAGAACTTTCACAGTCAGTATTTAATCTTCACCGTTAATCTTACCTGAACAAATAAAGCAAACTTGTCTTCACAGGGTGAGAAAAGACAAGTGAAAACTGATTCTGTAACTGCAGAAATATAATTGTTGGTGATCAAGGAGAGCAGGCTGGTGGGAAAGCTGGAAAAAACCTTTTCCAATCCATTATTATTATTATTATTATTATTANGTAGGTGGTATTTAATAACTACACAACCACTATAGTCAATATCAAAAGACAAAACAGGACCGAACAAATACTAATGAAATATTCCAGGAGATAGAAAGAAGGTGAAATGGGATGTTGTTTCTGTCATTAAAGATATTGCTTCCAAAAGTCTTTAGATGTGTATGCAATTCAGAAAATCTGAAGCTTGTAGCTTTTATTACCAATAATACTGCCTAATTTACCACTGCCATCTGCCTGGCAATTATGGCTGGAAGTAGTGCATGCAAGGCAGATTATTTCTGAGAATGACACAATAGGACATGACTACACTGTGAGATGGAGTGCGACAGGGAGATTCCCAGGCTACCAGAGACTTAAGTTGCAGATTTTCCATGCTCTTATGCACACACAAATGTATGTAGGTGTGTGCATAGATGCACCAGATGTATCTAAGCACATACAGATGCATAAATGCATAGAACTGAAACTTATGCTATTCCATGATAGTAGAGCTCTGCCAGGTTAGCTCAGTGTTCCCCTCTTGAACCTTAAATAAATATCTCAGTGTTTAAAAGGCAACAAAGCATTCAATCTATAATATTATTACAGTTATTTCCTTTGGAAAGACTTAGACGTAGGCTGGAACTTTTTTAGTTGATGATACATTGAAAGAGATGGTGCAGAAAGGACTTCCATCTGTGGCAAGTCCCAAGGGCATTCAGCCTCCAAAGGCATAAAAGACCGTATGCAACAGTGGCAAAGATACCTGCTGGAGGACCACAGTGTGTTCTCCTTCTAGCTCCAAACAGCTGGTGTGGAAAAAGGATGGGCAATGAACACCACTCAGACCATTCCATGCTGTGCTGTGGAGTATTGCTGCCTGCTTTTCTTTCTCATTATCTCTGAAGAATGAGGGGCTGTCACTGTGAACTGCAATAGGAGGCACTGCAACTGCTAGTTTGGAGGGAGGGCATCAGAGGTGAGAAGTTATTATGTATGCTACACACAGCTATGCTCCATGGAGGATCCAGTCAGGAGAGAATCACCACATTCTTGAACGGAGGCTTTGGAAGTAAAAGGAAGGATATGTATTTAGCCAGAGGAAAAATGCAGTTATTTTGGGGTTGACTGTAGGAAAAGTGTTGCCTTTGTAAGCTCTCATGGTACAACATTCAAGAGTAATAACAAAAACAACAATAATAATAAAATGGTAATAATACATACATCTAATATACTGGAACTTATTCCAGACATTAGTCCACTCAGATGTGATAAACTGATAAGAAGGATACAGAGGAATACAGGACTCAGGAATACAGAGGGTAGAATTAGAAATTAAACAAGACTCTGCCAGATGACTCACCTACAAGGACAGCTGCTTGAAATGGTTCCTCTCTACAGTTTAGCTAACACTGCTGGGGTTGTAAGATGCAGTACACAACTGTAGGAGCTCTAAACTAGCTGTGTTGAGTACTCTCACCCAGTTAGCCCTGCATGGAGAGCTGCAGTGATGGTGCTCTGCTGACCCTTCCTGCTGTCAAAGCTTGATTTTTTGCTGAGCTTGCTGGTGAAGAACTCTCTTGGCTATGTCTGCTGCACACATCTGCCACAACAACTTCATCAAACAGACTCAGTGAAAACAACGTTATAGACAGAACAGTTGTGCTAAAGGGAAAATCTAGCAAAGGTCCTGAAGAAACTGTCATTCACACCTCCTATGCAAGAATGAAGTATTGTGTCTATGTGAATGGAACAGCTGGAATCACAAGAAGGCTGTTACAGAATGAAAAGAGTGACTCTGTTGNAAGGGTGTTAAAAAAAGAAAAGAGTTCTTTTGTTTGATCAAAAAAAAAAAAAAAAAAATCAATGTGGAAAGAAAAATCCATTGTAAAGTGTAAAAGCTGTACCAATTAGATCTCTAATATATGGCCTTTTGAAGTGCCAAAGAGCATTTTCATGCAATACATTTTTTTTACATTTTATTTGAATAGATGAAATGATTAATGGTATGGAAGCAATCGTCAAAAACCAAAAGAACTATCACAAAAAAAAAAAAAAAAAAGGAAAAAAGGGTTTCTTTCTAAAGTCCAAGAGTTAGGCTTTATTTTCATGAAGGGTGTTATGCATATGAGTTCACTACGCTAACCTGAACATCGCTGTTACATTGAGCTTTAAATCAATGAGAGTGCTTCAGTGTGAAAATGGGAAAAATTTGACCCGGTGTGCACAGTTAAATTTATTTTTATCTGCTGTCTGTGTGAAAATCTTCTTCTCACAAAGCTTCATCAATACATCTGTTCCTCTCACCCAGCTGTCTTGGTTCTGAGTGGCCAAGCATCAGCTTAAAAAAACAAAATAAAACAAAACAAAACAAAAAAACCACAAGCTTTTTAACATCTGCTGTGTTTCCACACAACAAAAAAAAAGTAAATGCTATTTTTCACACATTAATATCTGGTGATCTATAGCATGTGATAACAAATAGGATTATTATTATAGAACCGAATCACTCCATTACATATCTGTATGTATCTGCATGTATCTTGTATTGCATACAAGAAATCTATTGCACTGACAGTGTAATTTTAGACATACAACTCTGAAAAGGATTAATGGCTTTGAGCGTAACTGAACATATGAAGGCATGTGCAGCAGTGAGAAGACCAGAGATTCCCAGAAAATTCTTGTCTACCTGGAATTTTTCCACCAATTCTCATGACTTTTAGAAGATAAAGTTTATATCCACGTTCATGAACTTTTCACTGCAGTGTCTTTTGCAAATGTAAGTGGAAAATGAATTGCAATGATTTTTATAGGAACATGTGGGTTAAAAACAGCTGAAAGACAATAAACAAAAGATTATGATAGCAACTAGGGGAAAAATATCTAGTAGGGTAATGAAGGGTGCAGTTTCAGGATTGTTCCTATTTAACATCTTCATTAGCAATCTGGAAGAAAGGATAAACAGCATGTTAATGAAATTCACAAATGATACTAAATTAGGAAGAGTCACAAATACTAGTGAGGACAGAAACATAATGCAAAGGCCCTAGGGAGAAATACAGGCAGGAAAAAACAAAATGAGCCTCAACTTGGGAAAAGACATTCCAATACATTAAAACTAGACTAGTATGAATCAATGTGAGGGAAAATCCACACAACTGATAATACTGCAAGACAGTTAGCAACGTATTAGATATGAATGGCAATATGATACGCAAGCAATAAAGGCCAATGTACTCTGGGCACTATATATAGAAGAATGAAGTCATGGATCACAGAGGCCATAGTTCTTCTAAATGATCTGTTCTTACTGAGAATGGAATATTCTGTTATGTAAATAGAGGAATATTGATGCCAAAGGAGGCCCTCAAGTCAACACAACTGTACTCAGTTGCAGTGGTAGGTATGCTGGCTAAAATCATAATATTCTGTAAGAAAGAGAGGAGAAGGAGTGGTTTATAAATCCTTGGAAAGTCTTGGATGAGAATAAAATGAAAGACAGGATAACGTCAGGAAAAATAATAGCCTATGAAGAGGTTTTTACAGCCTTTATACATAGAAACCTCATTTTCTTCTTTAATGAAAGATAGCAGATATCAACATGACATACCATTTTCAAAAGGAAAGTGGTGGTCACTTTCTTGTTGATAAACAGTTTGTCCTTCTTTCCCATCAGCTATATATACATGAGAGCTGCTCCAAAAGCAACGTCTCCTATTTTATTATGTTGGCTGGTGAATTCAGAGGTGACTGTTGGTGGGATGACAGTAGAGGTTGAACCTTTCCTTTAATATTCCCTTGTGTTTTGTTGCTGTGTGACAGATGGCAGCAGAGGGCAGTCTGACAGAATAGTGCCTGGCATGGAAGTGAGTAGGAAGTAAAGGTGTGACATTGAATTCCTCCCTGTGGAAAAAATGTACCCACTGACATTCACTGATGCTTGTTAAATGTTTATGGAGACCAACCAGAGGATGTGAGCACACTGAGGTGGTAAGTGGTATATTTCAGCAGTGGTGATGGTGGATCACCTCTGCTGGTGCAGATTGTTACGAAAGTGTCATGCAGGCTCTTGTTCACTGCTGGTGAAAATGTATAATAGTGGTGACTATATTGAAAGTGTTTTGTAGCAGTGAATTTGATCAATCAAATATGTTTATTGCTTTCTTTGTATCTAGTGTAGTTTTCATGAAATAAATAGGAGGCATTACTTTCAGAGAAGCTACCTATATTGAAGGAATATATTGTAGACAACTTTATATCAATATTATTCCTTTTCCTGTGATAAAATTCTACCTGGAATTGATTTAATGTTGCTTAAAGATTGTCATAAAGTATGGGAGAGAAAGAGGTATTAAAAGTGTATCCTCATTTTTTGGACTTTTGAACCAGACCCAAGAATATGGAAGAGTGACTATTCATTCCATATTCTCTTTTTTCCTCCTTATACAAGAATATGGGAGTAGAAAATGAAAGGACTAGCTAGTTAGTATAAACCAGAAACCCTACAGTTTGTTATCAGAAAAAAGCTTTGAAAAGATTGAAAAAAAAGTCAGAGATGTCATGGAAGATAAAGATGTNCAATCGTCACGGTACCAGGCCGAACCTGCCCGTAAACCATGGACAATGTGTCAGGGCCGTGAGAAGAAAGATTCAAATACAGTAAATAATCTCTGGCTCTGAAAGAATAAACTTCAGTTTACCAGAAGCTGAGACTTGAAAACATGGTCATTTTTTATATTCTCTTTCTTATTCTGTTCCATGGTGTTAATACCCAAACATCAGATAGGGTTATAGATATAATACTACTAGGCTGACCTACTAAATTCACAGGCATACGGACAAAGATGCATGCAAAATGAGCAAGGATTGGAAAAGCAGCAGAGCTAGGTATTATGACTACTTTGAGGGGATATTCTCTTGCCAACTGCTGTTTTGCAGACAAAACCTACATTATGCCTTGAACACAGATCTGTGGCACTGAACAACTAAGGAATAATTTGAGAAATAACTTAAATGGCAAAACAGTTTAACAAAATTTAGTTTCCATGGATTTCTCTTCACAGCAGGAATGTACAGAATATGATTAAATTGTTAATGAAAAAATATTGTTAACCAAATATGCTTTTGAGCTGCAAGGGTATTGTGCTGACATATTTGTTTAATAGGCACCCAGTCTAAATCAGGATAAAATTGTGCTTTTCTAAATGGCAACTAAGCTGAACTGTACCAAGAACAGAGAAGCTGGAGGGACCTTGCTAGGCAAGAAATAAACCCAACAGATATTCTTGAGTGTGCATGATTGCTTCTGTAACTTACCATGGGTTTGATAGAGTTATGTGTCTGCCTAGCTGCATCATCTGTTGTTTGGAGGGGACTGTGTCTTCTGTAGTGTACATCTCTGCAAAAGCAGGAAAGCTTGTTTGAGGGTCTTATATTTAAGGAACATTAGATTGCCTAACCCACAGCAACCTGTTTAGGTCCTCTTGTTCTATCTTCTGGTGTTTCACAGATCCTGAACAATTTGGTAGCAATGTTAGATTTAATCTTGGCAGATCACATATGTACTTTAGCTAAATATTTGATACAGATTTCCCTGTCAGGTGAGGAGAACACTTTTAGCTTCAGGAGAACCCATAAGGAAAGTAGTAGCAGACACAAAAATATATAAAATACTTTATGCACAACAGTATGTGGTGAGATCCCAGAGGAAAGATTAAAGAAAGACATCATAAAACCCAGACTCTAGATTAATAAGATAAATTTAGAGAGGTTATTGGGAAATGATAACCAGTTTATTTAATTATTAAAGCTATTTGGATTTTCAAGACTTTTGAAAATGAAATGTATTCATAAAATATTTGCTTTCTTTGAGAGGGCGAACTTTTCTTCTCCTAGGTGAACTCTATTAACTTAGTTAAATTACTTTTTCATAATATTTTTATAATGTATTTAGCTAGAAACCTGAGTAATTTTCTTTATTACACCTGTGAAGGATAAAGAATGATATCCGCAAGAAGAGTGTGTAGTCATTTTATTATTAGACTTACTGAACGTTTATAGAGACCAAACAGTGGATTTTAGCACAGTGAACATCCTGGTGAGGGTTTATGTTCCTCATTTTGATCCCCATCCCAGAAAAAGATCTGCATGAGTTCTGCTAGCATTTATCCCAAAGCGCCACTCAGAGAGACAAGAGCCATAGTCAGTAAAAATAATGTGCTTATTACAGAAGCCATACACAGGCATGTTTGGAGAACAGAAGTTGATAACTCATTAGCATGTAAGTTAACCCACTGATTAAAAAAACCCAACAACTAAATTGTATTAAACAGCTTTGGTTTCTAATAAGGAGATTATTACCATCTGTTTAATTCTGTTAACTAATTGGCTTTAAAAGTTAATTGAAGGTTTATTAAAAAATGCCCCATGTGGACAAGCCCTGCTTTTCATGGTAAAGTATTACAGTTTGATATTTTTCTACTGTTTCATGGTTGAACCTTGCCGCTGGCCTCTTTTTTCCAATTCCTTTGCTCCAGATGGCTGGCTCCTCTGTCTAGACTTCATCCCGCCCCAGATAGGTCCCTCTGAAAGAGGTGACTTAGAGACAGTCTTCCCAGGAGCAGTGCCAGATTGGCAAATTAGTAATTACTGTGACTCATGGATGAGACTGACTGTGCTAGTACTGGTGTCCACAGAACTAGAATAACAGTTGGCTGCTGTCTAAGCCTAAACTGGTCTATAATTTTAACTCTGCCATCAGTGGAGAGCTTCAGCCTTTGGCCCAACTCAGAAAAGGCTCTTGGATGTAGTATTTCCCCTTTTTTTTTTTTTTTTTTTCTCTGTGTCTGTGAGTGCCACAATGCACATTTCCTTAGTTTAGTCCAAGTTACTATTTCAGTAATATATACTTTTATTGTCATTTACTGATCGTTTTAGTGTTTTCTGTTTTCAAAGTCGACTGAGAGTCCTACAAGGACAGGCTGAAAGAGCTGGGGCTGAATAGCTCCAGTTTTTTCAGCCTGGAGAAGGCTGTGAGGTGACCTTTCAATATCTAAAGGGAAGGTACAGGAAAGAAGGGGACAGACACTCTTTAGAGTCTGTGGTGAAAGAACAAGGGGAAACGGTTTCAAGCTTAAAGGGGGAAGATTTAGGTTAGATATAAGGAAAAAGTCTTTTACAGTGAGGGTGTGGTGAAGCCCAGAGACATGGTGGATGGCCTGTCCCTGGAAACTATCAAGGCGAGGTTGGACCAGTCCCTGGATGACCTGATCTAGCTGTAGGTGACCTTGTTCATTGCAGGAGAATTCGACTAAATGACTTTTAAAGGTCCCCTCCAACTATAACAATTGTATGATCAACAAATCTTGGCACAAGTCATGATCTATGAATTGTTAAAGAATTATGACAAAAGTAGACAAATCTATACTTCATTCTCATATCCTTCTCAGCTGAGGAAAGGAAAAGAACACTTACATACTCTGTACTTTAACTATACTACTTTAATAATCCATCTCAATTTTAAATACAATAAAACTCTGGAGTTCTATGTAAGCTAAATTTAACTTAGAGATGTAAAGAAATAACACTTTGGGAATTAATAAAAGAGGACAGATGATCAATTTTTTTGCCACACTGTACATCTGTTGGTTGTACACCTGATGTTTTGCAGCAATTTCTTGCCTCTTAGCACAACTCCCCAGAGTATCCCAAGTGTGATGACCGATACTTTTCCAGTAAGACTGAAATGATACTAAAGTAACTATATGCATAGGCAAATTTACAGATAAAGCTGTGAATACAATTCTCATTAATGCTTAAACAATTTTAACCTGCTACAGAACATAGTGATGTAGCATTTGTTTACCCATGGTGCTTTTCTAGGCTGCCACAGTTTGCGAAGTGATAATGTAAATGAAAACCCCATGTATTTGCCATATTTGCTGAAAC
This sequence comes from Odontophorus gujanensis, assembly GCA_013399175.1. NCBI lineage: Eukaryota > Metazoa > Chordata > Aves > Galliformes > Odontophoridae > Odontophorus > Odontophorus gujanensis. The sequence goes on along the minus strand of VXAB01004531.1, from coordinate 97,417 downwards.
TGACCTTATGCATTAAGTTTTACAGTAGCAGAAGATTCAAAACATCACTGTTTCTTAAAGCTCGAGAGAGTAGTTGGGCATTTCTTTATCTCCCTTTGGTATATTCAGTATCCTTTATTGTCCTTGGGAGCTATGCATAGCTACAAATGGAAAGATTGATAAGCACAAATATTAGAAACATATTATCTTGAAGTTTTGCATATGCCTTGGAAATTTATAGCATACTGCATGTGTGAAATAATGGATTTGCTTTTAGATAGCTTATCAGCGAGAATAAAGTAGTTAATAGACAAAGAATGAAGTTTTATAGTTTTCAAGTTTTCATCTAAAGTGCTGTGAGACAATCTCGGAATTTTTAAAAATACCACCTGCCAGGAAGCAGACAAGCTAAAGTTTGCAGATAAAAGCATCCTATAGCTACATATGGTAATAGTATGAGTAAAGAAGAACAAGCATACCATCACGAGAATAGAAATATATAACATTGATAAATGATGTGTATATTACTAATCTATAGAAAAATTATTCTATCAGTTACCAGTCTTCAGAGTTGGAAAAAAAAAAAAAATCACTCTTCTGAATTATATCAAATATGTGCAATAGTTATTGATGCTTAATCAAAATTCGGTAGAAAATAATTAGTGTAACAATTTTTCCGCTTGAGAACATTGGGATTGTTAGTCTTTATCAATCCAGCTTGAGTCAGCAAAAGATTGTGCCTCACTACTTGTTTAGAGGGCAGTACCAAAGCAGATACTGCACTGGTTTCAGATTACGCAAGGACGTGCTTTATGGTAACCATACTTCAGAACTGACAAGAGTAGCATATTTTCTCCAAAAAATAAATTAATTATCTGAAATCTTTTAAGTGATTTGACTGCACTGTAAGCAATTTCCTGCTCTGTACAGAGTTTAATGAAATTTAACATGGTATTTGCATAAAATTAAAGAAATGAACATTTCATTGATCATATTACACTGTCATAACAAAAAGTTTAGTTTGCAAGTTCTGCAGAGATATGGTCTTGTGAGAACCTGATGGCACTGTGTAATCCTATTAATGTCAAAGGATATGAGAGTTCATTCTGGTGTGCATAGTCTGTGAAACAGGGTTCCCTGTTATATATACCTCAAATAAATGGAGCCAAAATTAGCTGTTTATAAAACAGCTTTAGAAAAATCCTCTTTGCTTGGACTTGCACAACTTGAGAGCTCAATTTACAAAGACATCATTTTCCGGAAGAGNCAGGCCCAGGAGGGAGTTCAGGAGCAGGGATCAGCTCATGAGGTTTCTGACGGAAGAACACCAAACCAATCTCATGGAGGTCGATCCCTCTTTTATCCTCGATTTTTCTTGCCTACGTGACAAATCCTGTGCTAGGATGCCAGGCATCTCCTGAGATGGTTATCTCCCCACAGTTTTGAGTACCACAGAAAAGAGTGTTCATTGCCCATTGAGCTGCAGCTTATCTCTCTTTTGTTGCCCCAGGACATGCCCATCTGCTTGTACCTTAGACAGAGGATTTCACAACCCTTGCCCAGGACTAGCTTGGACGTGTTCGGACATGTTAATCAGCAAACTTTGAGGCAATGGTACAAAATAATAGTCTCTCACAAGACTGTATAATTCCTCTGTTTCTAATGCTCCAGTATTACTAAAGACAATAATTGCCAGGATCTAGAGACAACTTCTATTTATCACTGCATATTAGAAAAATATCCTGATTATTTTTTGAATAATAGGCAATATAAAAGAGGCACTTATAGAGAATCTTTTCAGCAACATCCCCTTCTACATTTCACATGACCAGATCTCCTTTTTCTAGGAAAAATTATCTTTCAATTCTATCATGAGTTATTACATGGGAATACAAGAAAGTATATTTAGAGCAAAAGCTGTGGAACAGGAAAAACAGCCTCATTCCTTTCTCATAAAAGAAGGCTGAGAACCAAGGACACTTCCAGATGAGAAGGAAAACAAGTTCAAGTAAGCTGTGTGATGGCAGACCCCAATTGGAGGAAGAGTGCATGGCTTGGAATGACTCATGGCCCTAATTAGATAAGCATCTGTATGCACGGTTAAGGACAGTCTTAGGGAGTATCTTGTTGACATGTGAAGATGTGTGGGAAAGTTACAAGAGAAAACTTTTGAAAGTATATAAGCGATGTTAAAACTTTAATAAACTATTTGGATCGTCCACATCTGAGTCCGTGCCTCACACACTACTATATTACATGTATACTAGTGTCCAGTCTTCAAACAAATACATGAGGATATTTTTAAATATTGCATGCAAAAGATTTGTTTAATGATCCCCCCAAAGTTATTAAAAAGCCATTCACGGGCATTTTCTATGTAGAAAGGCACAGATAAGTAGTGTAGAATGAACAGCAAGAGCCTATTCCACAGACAAAAAACAGTAAGCATGGCTATTAATTGCATTAAAAGGCAATTGAAATAAAACTGCAGATTGAGATTAAATTACATTAGGGGCCCTGATGGAGTAGCAGTGAGTAGGGCTGCTTGATCCAGTGAGTATATTAAGACCAGACAGTGGCTAATGTGAAAGGATGGATGTAGAGCACAACCACAAAATGCTTTCACCAGCTCTTTGCCTGGGAAAAGGAATAGTAAGGAAGGAGGTTCTCAGCCAATTTTGTTACTGATTTGTATCAGAGTAGGGAAGAAAGTATGTCCTGATACTATCAGTACAGGGAACCCTGTAATACGTACAGGCTCATGTTCTGAGAAACCTACCCTGTGCTTGTTCCAGTGATTCTCCAGAGGATAGGAAGACTTTGCAGACTCTCCTCTTGTAGAAAATTAAGAGGAATATTGGATGAAAACCTAGTGAGTGACCAGAGTCTGACATCTTTCCATTGCTCTGGATGCACAAATTGCCTCTAAAAGAGGGTACTTGAAATTTCTTCTTATGCTGTAGAAAAGTCTGAGTATGTATGGAAGAGATCCACACACACATACACAAAACAAAAAAATCTTAACGTTTATGATAGTGACAGAGGTATCTGCAGCATATAAGTAGATTAATATTTACCTTATTAAATAAAAAAAGAAAAAGAAAAAGAAAAAGAGAGTGAAAATGAAAATAAAAATAAAAATAACATGGTAATATGGAAGATTTATGTTAAAGGAAACCTAGAAAATTAAAAACATCAACAAGAAAAAAGGAAATCAATACAGGTTTCTAATAATGTTTGCTAATATTTTATTCTTGCTGAATCTCAGATCTTGCAAACACTTCTGTCAGAAAATGCATTATTGAGCTTCTCTGAGTTGCCTGAGACAGTTTGGCTAGGTACAGTTATTTCTGTGAATATGTGTAAGCTGGATGAGGACTCAAACTAAAATAAAATCATCAAGAAGACCATTGCTGGCAGCAAAACTGCTATAGGCAAAGTGAAAAAAGTCTTTCATATGCAATAATTAATACCACAAACATGAAACGGAGCAGATTGAATTATCTGTAACACAGCTCTATGGAGATTTTAAATTCTTTGGAGATAACTTTGAATGGTAGGATCCCTAAAAGATAAAGTTCAACTCATACTACCAGATTTGGTTAATGAAAAATCATATTACAAGGTATCATATGACAGCATCTGATATTTTACAATAGGAAATGAATTAAATGGTGATTAATCAGTTACAAGTGTTACATGATAGTGACATCTGTAATCAAAAGTGATTACATTATACCAAGATCAAATAACATAGTGAAGATATGTATTTGAACAAATAATACTGGTTAGTATGTACCTTTTTTTTTTAATCTGCTGAATAGTACATCATGGAGTGGCTGATAAAATATCCTTTTTTTAATGGAGAAATGGGATAAAAATTAAAAAAGCATTTCAATTATCCTCTTAATTATTGCCTTTTTCAGATACTTTTATTTATATCACATTGTGTTAGGTTACATGATTCTGTCCTTCTTCAGGCCAAAGGAATTTTGATTGGCTTTAAACTGTAGCTCAGATTGCTTCTGTGCAATTTGGCTGGAGAAAAAGACATTTTGGGGTAAACATATCTTTGCTAAAATTTAATATATGCTGTGTTCAGGGAACAATAATTGTAAATCTACTTTTTTATTTTATTTTATTATATTTTACAAGAAAATATATCCACAAATGAAATATATTTTTTTTAATTTTCTGGTTTTGTGAAATATTTATTCAGTAGTGTTTTAGGGTTGTTGGACATCTTGCCCCCTACCTCAGCATGTAAAATTCCTTCAGTCAGAAATGCTGTAAAATGGTGTATCCCTCCTTGTTTAGTAGGGCTGCTCTCAGTACCTTGAAAGCATTGCTACTTTCTTGATTTATGCAGCACCACCTAATGCATCCATGTGTGCTGAGGTGGCTGCTGAATCGCTCTGTATCACCTTTGAGAAGTCTTGAGGAATGGGAGAGGTGCCTCAAGACTGAAAGACAGCCATTGTCACCCTGGTCTTCAAAAAGGGCTAGGTGGATCCAGGGAACTACAGGCCAGCCAGCCTCACCTCTGTCCCTGGATAAGTGAAGGAACAGTGTGTTCTCAATGCCATCTCCAGGCAATTGGAAGAAAATAGAGAGTTATCAGGAGTAGTCAGCATGGGTTCACCAGGGGGAGGTTGTGCTCAACCAATCTGATAGCCTTCTGTGATGTCATCACCAGCTGGATGAATGGAGGGAAAGCAGTTGATGTAGTCTACCTTGATTTCAGCAAGGCTTTTGACATTGTCTTCGACAACATCCTTATAATGAAGCTGAGGAAGTGTGGAATACATGAATAAATGGTGAGGTGGGTTGATAACTGGCTGACTGCAAGAGCTCAGAGGGTAGTCATCAGTGGTGCAGAGTCTAGTTAGAGGCCTGTATTTAGCAGTGTTCCCCACGAGTAGGTGCTGGGTTTGGTCTTGTTCAACATCTTCATCAGTAAGGAGATAGTGTCCACACTCAGCAAATTTGCTGATGAGAAAAAGTGGGAGGAATGGTTGACACACTGGAAGGCTGTGCTGCCATTCAGCAAGACCTGGACAGGCTGGAGAATTGGGCAGAGAGGATCCAGATGTTGTTTAACAAGAGCAAGTGTAGAGTCCTGCACCTAGGGAGAAATAATTGCATGCACCAGTACAGGTTGCGGGATGACCTACTGGAGAGGAGTTGTGTCCTGGTGGACAACATGTTGGTCATGCGCCAGCAGTGTGCCCTGGTGACCAAGAAGGCCAGTGGCATCCTGGGGTACATTAAAAAGAGAGTGGCTAGCATAGAATTATAGAACAATATCATAGAATGGCTTAGGTTGAAAAGGACCTCAAAGATAATCTAATGTCAACCCTCCTGCCACAGGCGGAGTTGCCAACCACTAGACCAGGCTGCCCAGAGCCACATCCAGACTTGCCTTGAATGCCTCCAGGGATGGGGCATCCATGACCACTCTGGACAACCTGTTCCAGTGCGTCACCACCCTCTGAGTGAAAAACTTCCCCCTAATATCTAACCTAAATATCCCGTCTTAGTTTAAACTCTTCCTCCTTGTCCTGTCACTATCAACTTGTGTAAACAGTTGTTCCCCCTCCTGTTTATACACTCCCTTCAAGTACTGGAAGGTCACAGTGAAGTCCCCCTGGAGCCTTCTCTTCTCCATGCTTAACAAGACCAGTTCTCTCCACCTTTCCTTGTAGGAGAGGTGGTCCAGCCCTCTGATCATTTTAGTGGTCCTCCTCTTGACCCATTCCATGAGCTTGACATCTTTTGGCAGCTCCAGGCTTGGATGCAGTACTCCAGATGGAGCTTCACAGGAGCTGAGTAGAGGGGGAAAATCACTTCCCTCTCCTTGCTGGCCACCCCTTTTTTAATGCAGCCCAGGATATAGTTGACACTCCAGTTTGTAAGCACGCTCTGCTGACTCATGTCCAACTTCTTGTCCACCAGGACCCACAAGTCCTTCTCTTCAGGGCTGCTCTTCAGGAGTTCTTCCCCCAGTCTGTATAAACACCTGGGATTGCCCTGGTCCAAGTGCAAGACCTTGCACTTGGCCTTTTTGAACCTTATTAAGTTCACATGCGCTCACTTCTCCAGCCTGTCCAGGTCCCTCTGGATAGCCTCCCTTCCTTCCCATGTATTGACTGCACCACTCAGCTTGGTGTCATCTGCAAACTTGCTGAGGATGCATAGGTTTCCATCGTCTATGTTATTGATGAAGATGTTGAAGAGTGCTGGTTGCAAGACTGACCTCTGGGGACACCACTTGTGACTGGTCTCCACCCAGACATAGAACTGTTGATCACAACCCTTTGGCTTATGGAATAGTCCATACTTCAAATCCATTCCTCTTCAATTTAGGGAGAAGGATGCGGTAAGGGACCATGTCAAAGGCTTTGCAGAACTCCAGGTAGATGACATCCATCGCCCTTCCCCTGCACACCAATGTTGTCTCTCCATCATAGAAGGCCAACAGATTGGTCAGGCAACATCTGCTTTTAGTGGAGCCATGGTGTCTTGGATCACTTCTTTGTCTCAGATGTGCCTTCACATGGTACCCAGGAGGACCTGCTCCGTGATCTTCCTAGGCACAGAGATGAGGCAGGTCAAGGGAGGTGATCCTCCCCTCTACTCTGCCCTGGTGAGGCTTCACTTGTAGTATTGTCTCCAGTTCTGGGCTCCCCTGTACAAAGAAGACTGAGATCTCCTGGAGAGTCCAGCAGAAGGCCGCAAAGATGATGAAGGACCTGGAGCACCTCACTTATGAGGAAAGGCTGAGCGACTTGGATCTGTTCAAAAGAAGACTCGGAATCTGATCAATTTCTATAACTGTCTGAGGTGCGGGGTGCAAAGGGATGAGGCCAGGCTTTTCTCAGTGGTGTGTGGCAATAGGACAAGGGGAAATGGTCACAAACTGAAACATAGTACGTTCTGCACAAATGTGTGTAAGAACTTCTTTGTAGTAAGGGTGACGGAACACTGGAACAGGTTGCCCAGATAGATTGTGAAGTCTCATTCTCTGGAGACGCTCAAGGCCTGCCTGGATATCTACCTGTACAGTCTAGTCTAGAGAGCTTGCTTTGGCAGGGGTTTTGGTCTGGATGATCTCTAGAGGTCCCTCCCAGCCCCTACAATTCTGTGATTCTGTGATTCTAATGACTGCCTGGTGCCAGCCTTCACCCAAGGTGACATGCGTAAGCAGGTACTTTCAGCCAGTACAAAAATGACAGGCCTAACTAAGTCCTTATATAAGTGCTTAAATTATCTCTCTCCCCCTTCTGTTCTTCAAAAGGTCCAGGTAATTACATTCAAAAGACATTTGGAACCTATAAAAATTGGATCTCTTTAAACAGTCTTAAATTGTGCCTCTCAAGAGAAACATCTAAAATCACTTTTGAAAAATTTAGGTCGAGTGTCTAATTAGAGCCCTAAGTTTCCTGAGAGTATCAAGCTTGAGCTGTATAATGTCAAACACGTGCCTTGGTAGTTTGGTAATTTTCAGTGGTAGTTTGAACTTCCAAACACATGCCTGTGAAAATAGCAGGGAAAATAAACTTCTAAAAATCACAAAAAACTTTTTTTTTCTTTCCCTTTTGTTGCTGGGAGTCAACAGGTTTTTTTTTGCCAAATATATTTAGGAGATATTTTTAGTAAATTTTGGGAACCTGACACTTTCATGACAAAGTACAAACTTGTCAGAGAACTCAAGTGTGAAAATGTAAGTGAAAGAAACTGAAGAGTAAAGTACTTTTCTATCCATGTTTCTGTACAGAATTCACAACATGAAGTGGTAAAAAAAAAAAAAAAGGTGAAAAAAAAGAAAAAAATATCTTTCTCTCTCCTGAAAAAGGAGATTGCTTTTACTCAAGAAGGACTACCATGGCATTGTTTTGTCCTAATGTCACCCCTAAAACCTAAAGGCTCTGGGAACTGACATGCCTGGAAGAGAGTGCTCATGGAGGAAAGACTTTGGTCTGTCACACAAGGAATTCTTCCTCCAAGATCAGATACAAGGAGAAAGGCTGAATGTCTACTATTATCCATCTTACTCCCCTGACCATGCCTCAAGTATTTGCTCACTGCATACTGTTAGCATAAAGTTAGGCAAACCTGACATCTTACATGCTCATTTTTATCCTACCTGTCACTATGAAGACTTATGTCACTTATGGCAACCCAGTCTAATCAGGCTATTGCTAAACTGCAGAATAGCAGATCAAATTTCTACTCTTCTCTCTGCTATGTGGTGGGAAGATTCCAAGTTTCAGGAACCAGTATTGCAACTCGGAAGGCAGTGAAATTGATTTGTTCCTTAGAGTACTACAACTTCATCAGTGAAAAGTCTCATAGAAGATGTTCTGTGATCAGAAGAATAGAGTGGGGTTTCTGATGGATATCCACATTGGAATGGAGTTTGTTTTTGTCTGATAAGGATCAAATGCCAGATGAAATTTTATCTTTCTTTGATGCAGTTATAAGATCTCTCTCTATTTTAAATCTAATCACAACTAAATTATATTTTATATTTTCCTTAATGTGGACACCAATAAAATCTCTCTCCACTCTGCAAGCTGTCAATATTTACGCTATTGATAGAGTGAGCTGTTTATGACATATTTCCTCTTCTGCAGGAGGCGGCTGAATCTGGCTGACTGACTGCTTTGAAACATTTCAGAAGGACTTATACAGATGCAGCCATCACAGGGTTACTGAAGTCTCATATCTATAAGGAGCCAGGTGAAAAATATCTACAAGGAAAGTGCCATCCCTGATATGTAGCCATTCCTGAACCTAATACACAGTCAGGCTGTACAAATCAGGTTATCCCATTTTACTGTGAATTTTATGTTAGCATTCATTACCTTAACAAAAAAAGAGCTGAACCAACTTTCTCCAATCTATTTTAAGTGTATTGAGAAGCAGAAAATCGCTGCTATTTGCAACTTACTGTAGTTTCCTGCCATGGTAGATTTTCCACACTTGGATTCTAGTTGCACAAATTTTACAGCTGTATCAGTGTCACCTACTTCAGCCATCTTCTCTACAGTATCCCTATTTCTTCAGAGAGAAAGACACTTAAACTTCAGACTTAATCCAATTAATGGTCTTTAGTTGGAGTTTAAGTTGTGATGACATACTCTTGATAGGTTTCTGAAGTGAGCAAGTACAGTAAACAATGTTTCCTCTGTCATAGTGCTTTCGATAAAATAAACCAAAGACTGCTTTTAGGTAAGACACAGCTGCATTGTCTGAGGAGCTCTCTGTTCAGTAGGTGCCAGTGGATAATGGTGACCTCTGGCTTTCTTCCCAGGCATTCTGCTGATAATACCACTGTTTAATACCACTACATACATTCCTGAAGCAAATCTCAAGCTTTTCTAACGAGATTGTATGTATAGTCATATACATGCATAATCTTTACCTTATTCCTCAAAAATATACATACATATAACTAGCAGTTTTCATTTGTTTGTAATTGCCATCCCTTCTTCCCTGGTAGCCTAACTGTATAAGAACATTTTCTATGACATTTATGCCATCAGATCCAACTAGAAAGTCTTTTTAACACATATTTGAGGATTTTCCCTTGTCATACGTCATAATTATGACTTCCCACAGCAGATTTCAGAGGAATAACGAGGTATAGGGCTATCTTTTTGCACGCTGTGGGGCTGTGAACACACAAGAAAATTGCTTTGATTAGAACAATAAATTGTAAACTCTAATGTCTAGATAAAGTATATCCCTTAACTACAAGAATCCTCTGGCAAATCTTACACAGTCTTAAAAAAGGACAGTGCCTTCACATGAAAATTACTTAATAAAATCAGTCCCATGATATCACTGAATCATCCAGTCTGAAATCAATGGAATCAGTAGATTCAAAGAGAGGAGTGTACCATACAGCTCTACATAATTTTGGTACCCTGAATGTTCCAGGCTGTTGTATTCTTAATTTCCTAATTTCAATCTTATTACTCATTTGGCTTATCACTGTCCAGGTAGACTGATTTCAGAAAGCTGAACGAAGTAAATTTCAAAGACAACCGCTACTAAATAAAGAAATATTTTGTGTTGTCAAGTTTCTGGGGAAAAAAAAAAAAAAGTAAAGGTGAATGATAGCCAAACAAACTGGATGTTTTTTTTTTTTTTTCCTAGTTGCCAAATTATGTTTAAAAATCTTCTCTGTGCTAATAATTTCCACTTTAAATATTTTCTTAGATTCCTTTCACTTTGTCAATCACATATACTTCAAGTTTAGATATATAAGCACATAGAACACAACAAAAGAACATACTAATCTTATTCTGTCAAAAGTAGATCCTATTTCTTATTCCCCAAGGTCAGCCAAAGCAGAGCGAGGCTAAAACTTTATGTAAAAAAGCAGAGAAACACATATTGTAATCTCTTGCTAAAATACAGACCTGAAATGTGAGAAAAAGATATTCCACATAATTTTTTCTTTCTCACAGCTTCAGCTGATTGCAAAAACACACAAGTAAAAAACATTCTCTTAGAACAACACAAGCAAATTTTCAGATGTTTCAATGCAACCCATAATAGTGAACTAAGTAGGGGCAGCTCCTGCCATTTTGCTGCACATTACTTTGCTAATAATGAGCATTGCACAGTCTCTTGTTAATTTATGCAATGGTGTGATCATCTCTGAATCTGATCACACTCGTTCTGTCAGCTACAGCAGAGCAGGCTGCTCCTATACATCCTATATTCAGATACCTGGCAACTTTGGAAAAATGTTGGAAAATACCTCCTGGCTGTTGGCTGCGTTGTCAGACAGTTTTTCTTCAATGTATTCAGTGATGCTGATCTTCTAGAAGACAAAGTTTAACTGGCACAGTTTCTATATCCACCTAAAATTTCTTCAGTACATTTGGTTTTACTGTCTCTTGTCCTAGAATTCAGCTTCTGGTGGAAGGTTTCCATTTTGACTTGAAGGTCTGCCTACCTGAACTGTCTTGAAAATGCAGAATAAGAATGACAGATTTTCATTTGTTTAATTAATTCCTCAGTAAATGAACTACTTTGATAAGCTCAAGTCTTTAGGACTCCATTCCAGCCCTTTGGCTCTCTTGCAAGTACATTCATATAAACAGTTCTAGTTAGAACATGGAATACCTTTCTAAAGGCAAACTGTTTTCTTGTTAAATATCACACATAATACGTCTTTATAAAGGTCATTGCTAAGTGTAGCCTTCAACATTGTGGACTGCTGGACAAATTTCCTAGGAATTGTAAATGAGAAACTGGAGGTATTAAAAACCTGTTAACTACAAGGAGATACAAGAGTAAGGGAGAAACTCATCATTTCAGCTGAAGCTCTGTAACTATTGTATTACTCCTTTTGTCCTTTCAGTGTATACAATTAACTGTACTATAATNCCTTTCCCTTTCCTTTCCTTTCCGCCATGGCAGAACAGTTATATGCTAGCTCATTCTTCAAAATGGAGTTCCCTAGATTCAAGAAAGACCTTTCTGCACTAGAAACAAAATAAGTGGTATTATTTGAAAACACTGTTGCACTCCCTCACCTATCTTGAAAGTACTTCTGGTGCAGATGTTTCTGTAAGATTAATGAGGCAATTTATTCTTATTTATGCCAAAACAGTAACATCAAGACTCAAAAGGAAAGTTTAGCACATATTACACAGTGCAAATAACTCATGAAAGAGGAAGACAGACTTCTATATTTTCTACACATATATATTCAGAGAGTTTTGTTTTGTAAATGAAGATAATATGGAAAGAAATGGCCAGACTTATTTGGAGTGGCATTTTTTGCTACAACACCTTAGATACATGTATCAAAATATACATGCACTGATGCACACGCCAAAATTGCCAGTCTGAGAAGTGCTCCTGGTATATAATGTAGCTTACCAGCAGAAACAGAAACGACTCAGTAATAACCGCTGTTGCTTTTTCAGCATGAATAAGTTTATCTTTCTCCCTCTTTTCCCTTTTCTTGTCTGGAATATTCACTGCTGCCACTGCAATACTCAGACCATTACATCTAATCATTAGAATGTCCTAAAAAAGAAATTTCTTGTCTGAGACATATGTGTAAGCATGTGATCTTTTCAAAGTGTTTGAGTGACTGGCACATCAAATCGCCTGTTGTTGTCCAAGCACACATTGCCTGTATATTGCTATTCCAGCAGAACTCATAACTGAAGGTGTTTAAATTGTCAATAGTTTCTTTTTGTCAGTTGAAGATGATAGGGGAAAAGGGAGCATGCATCAAGTTCCAAACATAGCATTTTTTCACCAAATACCTGTAGATTTGTGGATATCTCTCCAGTTTGTGGAGCTCCTTTGGTGAAAATGAAAATGTAAGATATAAATTCTGTTTCTCAATACAGATCACTCAAAATCAGACAGTGGTGTTGAAATTGTTACAACTACAAGAATATGGATTGAAAAGATGTCTGAATTTATAGAGCTAGAACTAGACCTTCATTTACATTTTATCAGCAAAGATGTTAAGCAATGTATTCTTAAGGGAAAAAAGTTTCAAAAAAATGCACTCAGTTACAGGCAGATTAAATCTCATTGCAAAAAATATTCATTTCTCTGCCAGAGAAAGCAAAACCACATTGTGATACTGTGAACCATACTGATTCACATTAATCAGTAAATACAGTATACGACAATTTCCACGGTATTATAAATTGTTCAAAACCAACAAAAAATAATGAACACAAACTGGCCAGCAATAAAGTAAAGTTGTTCGGAATAAAAACGGTTGCAGTTTTGGCATGCTCAAGAGGTACATAAGGGTCAATAATCTGCTCTCCATTTGAGCACTCAGTTGTTAAACAGGTTGTTTTGTATACTAAAGGTGATCGTACACACCTATATTCTGATAAGTATTGTAGAAATATCAAATAGACTGTGACTAATGTCCAAGGTAAGGATACCTGAAGGTCTGATATACTCAAATCAATCAGTTTAATAGCCCCAGCCCGGCACCCCACTTAAAATTCAACAAGACAGAAGAAGAAAGAAATCTACTACACATTAATTATAGCACTTTTCTCTGGAATCTACTATCAAACTGAGGCATGAGCATAAAGTGGATACGAACAAATATTACAGCATAATTGCAGGAGATTTACAAAGCAAGTGCATTTATCTTGAGGTAAATTAAAACTCTGATAAAAACTGTAAACTGAAATTAGTAAGCTCTGAAATCACTGGGACGATGAGAGATAAAAGAGCTATTGTTCTTACATTGCATCCTGTGTAAAATCTGATAGCAGTCTGTGAGGAATTCATAGGTCAGATGGCAGCCTCTCATCCTTGCTCCCAGTTCACTGAAGGGAAGAGGTGGGTGATGGAATCAGGTGGCAAAGAAGAATGTACAGGATGCAGCAGAGGAACAGAACAGATGGGCGTGGGAGAGAAAATGAGGAACAAAAGTGACAGCACAATCATTGCATTCTAGACAACTAAAAATACACAAATACTTTTCTATTTGTTTCTCTTGCTGTGGTTGCCAGAAAGATGTCACATAATCACAAGTAGAAAGAGAAGGTAGCACATGCAAATCACACAAATGGAAGCCACAGTGAAGGAGATTCACTAACCACTTTACATGCTAAAAGTCAGAGGACCTCTAGCTTACAAAATTCATGACCTCACATGGAAGAGGAATTCCCTTCTGTTCTCCTGTGATGAAATGTGTGAGGATGTTAGCAGAGTTGCCTCAGACAAATTCATCTGTTACGATAGAGGGAAAAAGAAAGGAATTGGTTTCTGATATGTGAACTGTATCAGATCTTCAAGGTGAAATCCTACACCACAGGAATTGTATATATCAAAATTTTATTTGTTAAGTAGAGTCATTGAAAAAGTCGAAAATTAAGGCTTATTTATGGTTACATGAAAAGCCATTAAAGAACAGCTATGATTTAATTTATGAGACTAACATGGCAGTATTACATAACTATTTCTGCTCTTGTTTATTGCTTTTAGGAGAACGCACTGAAACTAAAGGAGAGGAGAAACTAGAACAACAGGAAAGGCATCGTTCTTTTATCCAACCATTTAAAGATTCATCTGACACATTGGAGCATTACCTTTGCTTTCAAGATTGCTTTACTTTATAGTAAATAGATAATGGATAAAATCTATAAGCATCCCTAGGGGAAAAGGCCAGAATCTATGTCTCTCTATCCTCAGCTAAACCTTACCAAGAATAAATACAATCATATTCTCCTTCTGATCACTTGCTGAATCAAGGTCTCCTCTGGAAAGGAATGCTGCTTCAGCAGACTATAAAGGTAAAGCCTTTTTTGCCAAATTCTTTTATAAATAAAGATTATAAAGCCCTTGATGATATGGAACGCAAGAAAAGAAAATTCAGGTAAAAAACAGGTTAAAACTAGGATATCTCATTAGTACAACACCACCATGATAAGTTTGTACCAGCAGCTTTACTTGGGGAAAAAAAGTGAACCTGACATACTCCACTGAAAGAAAAGTCACCTACCTTCAAGAAAGAATTACAGCGTGGAAATCCTAGGTATGTAGAAATGTCTGTCTGAAGTATGAGGTCGACCATGTAATTCATCTTCTCTATGAGTTAGGGTTTATTAGGTAAGACTCAGTCTATTTATACTGGACAACTCCCTGTTAATAATGTAATGTAGAGCTTGTTCTAAATCCTGCCTACAAAAAAGGGGTTTAAAAAAATGCATAGACATGAAATAGTATTTACACAGAATTTGAGACGTAAATCCAAAAACCTCTACACAGTAGTAAAAGAAAAACAACTTTTCACTGGACATTTTTGTCCTTGAGCAAAGCATTCCTTCAAATAGGATTAATTCTGTCCTTTTGCACATTGCCAGAACTGCATTGGCTGGGGGACATCAGTGTTCCTCCAGCACAGTGAGATCAATCATCACACAGAAAGTAAGCGGAGTACCACCTGTTGTCTCAGAGTGCCTGGCTTACCAAGTGTCAGTATCTGAAGGCATGTGCTGAGCCCCCCAAGTGTAAGCCTGAATGCACATTTGTGGAAGCTCAGCATTTTCATAATTTTAGTTCTCTAATAAATAAAATTATCTAAACATAGAATATATAACTGATGAAATACTTTGAAAATGTTGTGTAATCTCTGTTTTTTCTCAGGAAAACCATTAACTTATGTGCCTATGTTCTGTACACTTCAAAGGAGAAATGTTATTGGCATCTTTTATGTAAGTAGAAGAGCTGGTGTGCTTCAGTTAAATAAGGCAGTTAAAATTTGTGGGTGAAACATCAAAAATCAAAAATCATGTAAAAATATCATAAGCAAAAACCTTAAATACACTTGCTTAGGTGATGAGTTATTGGATCTAATTTAAAGAGAGAAATAACTTATTTTTTAAAATTATTCTTCCTAAAATATATATGTATGCTTTTTTTGTATATAAAACATTTAAAATATTTTAAAATGTCATTAGACATTTATTAAATCAATCATAACAGATAAGCTCTCTTCTGTTTAAGACTCATGTGAGGACATATGTGTCCCCAAATCCACTTATTCCTCCAGCTGTGTTTGTTCATATGGTAAAAGATGCTATCTTTTCCTATGGAGCTTATCTTTCTTACATTTTTAAAGCATCTGGCTTAAAGAAAACTATTATTAAATTAATATGGATAGTTCAAATCCTGCTGGTTTTATTTTTTTGTTTTAAAAAAGGAAGATAGGGAAGAGCAGAGGATTTCTAATCCTGAACTGAAAGCTTCAGGAATTCAGTACAATACACAAACTAATGAAAATATTTTGATCTGGTTCACGGGGAATACTAAGATCAGAAGCATACTTGTACTTATTTCTTTCTCTGCTCAATAAACTGGAGGGTATAATTCTCTGACTAATTTCAGCTAACACAATTTTGTCCCCAGCTATGCATTCAATTGAGTCTAGGAAGTAAAGCAGATTCAAACATACAATAGAATCAAATATGTTTTTTTCTTTTTTTTTTCTTCTTTCTGCATAGTCAGAAAATAATTCCTTGACTGAGTGCATGATAGTAAAACAAACAAACAAACAAAACAAAACAAACAAACAAACAAACCCTCAAATCCAAAAAAACAGGAGAAGAAAGAGGAAGCCCTGTGGAGAAAGACTTAGGGGTCCTGTTGGATGGAAAGCTGTACATGTACCAGCAGTGTGCACTTGAAGCCCAGAAGGCCACGGGTATTCTGGGCTGTATCAAAACCAGAGTGGCCACCAGGGTGAAGTAAGTGAATGTACCTATCTGCTCTGCCCTTGTAAGGCCCTATCTAGAGTGCTGCATCCAGGTCAGGGACCCTAGCAAAAGAAAGATGTGGAAATGTTGGAGTGGGTCCAGAGGAGGGCCATGAGAATGATCAGAAAGCTGGAGAACCTCTCTTATGAAGAAAGGCTGAGGGACTGGGCTTGTTCATCATAGAGAACAGAAGGCCCTGGGGACACCTCACTGTGGCTTTCCAGTACTTGAGGGAAGCTTATAAGTAGGAGGGTGACTGACTTTTTACACAGTCTGATAGTGATAGGACAAGGAGGAATGGCTTTAAAATAAAAGAGGGGAGATTTAGGTTAGATGTTAGGGAGAAATTCCTTTCTTGAAAGGCACTGGCACAGCTGCTGAAAGAAGCTGTGGTGCCCCATCCCTGCAGGTGCTCAAGGCCAGGTTAGATGGGACCCTGGGCAGCTGAGCTGGGGGATGGCAGCCCTGCCCACAACAGGGATGTTGGAACCTGATGATCTTTAAGGTCCTCTCCAACCTAAGCCATTCTGTGATGAGATATCCTGCATAGGACTTAAGATATGAATAGTATGGTGGAAAATCACTGAGCCCTTATTTTTACATGAACATTCTCTCTGCCTCTATTTTCCAAGAATGTGACAGTAATGTTTATCACTTCCTCTTACTCAAAGTGAACAGATATATCCCAATGCAATGAGATTTCTTTTTAAAAATAAGGTCTGGTAATGAGGCTGAAACAAAAACACTATTTTGGTTTGATGGTGGTATTTTTTTCCAGTTCAGGAAATATTTTCCTACAGATGTTCTACAGGTGCTGTGAAGAAAAACCTAGTAGACAAATAAGGAAAATGAAGTTATTAAGGGTTTTTTAAGAATGGGCTATGGGCTTGGGTTTCATCTCACCAGTTCCTCAATTGTGGTGGCAATCTTGATTTTTCCATAGTGTATTCTACTGCAGCAAAAGACAAAGACTTGCAGACTGTACTGACAAGCTGGGAAATGGTAGCCTGGAAGATGACAATGTATAACAAGCTAAATGCTTGTTTCCAAAAAGGAGAGGTAGAAGTATAGACAGGGAGTAAATTTAGGATGCAATTCCATCTTAGGATAAATGCAAGAACTACTGAAATGCAGTGACCTCTGTGGTAGTCAAAATTGGAGAAAGTTTGGAAAAAAATCCAGGAGAATGACTAAAAGATTTGGAAACAGGCTCCCTTGAGGTTTGTTCTGTTTATCAAAGAGATAAAAGAGAAATGTAAGGTGGGGGCATATGTGTTTGCCTGTGTGGGTGAGTAACTGTCTCTCACACTGGAAGTATCTCTTGGCAAACAGAACTTTGATCAAGTGTTCTATGATATAGAAGACAAAAGTGTAACAAAATTGAATTGTTGAAAGCTGAAGCAAGACAAATTTAGAGTGATGGAATAAGGCTCCAATTTTTAACAGTGAAAGTACTTAACTAGTGAGGATCTTGATAAAGTTGTGCTTGGTTATCACAGCTGATATCAGTTTTTCTCAATGCCTCAGTAATTAATTCAGGTGAGTTCTATAGTATGTTATTTATGAGATTTGTTTAGATGATAATAATGATCATTTCTGGCTTTGCTACCTGTTTTACATTCTTTTCTCTTATGTTTTATCACACAGACATTTTTCTTCATCCCTTTTATCCTAACCCTCCCATTCCCTAGATCTCCCTCCTTTCTACCTTGTGGTCCACTGGCTTCCAGTCCCTGGGATCCAGTACTCCATACCCCTACTTATGTTCATGCTTTACTTCTTTGGCTCAGAAGCTGAACATGGGCAAATCAGTAGATTCAAACCGTAAGAGGTCAGTGTTTTGATTCTTTGGTCAATAACATTGCCTCAACAAAGAGAAAAAAGGTAAATTCTGTTAGAAAAGTGGAAATAACCCAAGCACAGTTTAAGAGGTCATACAGAAGCTTTATTAACTACTCTCATAGAGAACATTTGGACAGTACCTCTGCTTCCCTGTTCTCTGACAAATGATTTTAGAGACCTGACTTATATATGATTTCAGGAAAAAAAAAAAAAAGTGACCAAAACCAATCATTCCAACCTAACAAAAAGCTGGTTTCCTTTCTGCAGAACATCTCACAATTATTTACGTGTTTAAACAACTGCCCTTGCCCGAAGGGATGGAAACTCATTAAGTAGTTTCTTAATGGCCACAATTTTAACAAGTCAAACAGTGAATATGTGACAATGTGGAGAATCTGTACGAGTGGCAGAAGTGGATTTTGGAAAGTCTCAGATTTATCTTTTATTTAAAGTAAATGTTTTTTGGCTAGGATTAAATCTTACCCAGACCTCTCAAATTGTAATAATTTTAACTCCACACTTGCATTTGGTGATTTAAACATCAGGAGTCTGAGAGTGGGCTGGAAATAGTTATAAGTATAGTTTCAGCATGCCGAACTTTTATAACTTAGATTTTCTAAAGTATCTATATTTTTTTGAGGATGGTTGTATTTCTGAAATTTCTGTCTCCAGAGGTCTCCAGTGAGGCAGAAAATCTTCATAAAATAGGTCCTAGCTTTTTTTCTTTTTATTTCCCTTCAGTTAGAGCTCTTAATATGATCTGGTTTTATACAGAAAGGAAACCTTTATAAAGAAGAAATGCTATTCTGGTATAAGTTTTTTGAACAGTAAATGAATCAAGTTCCAGATTAGGTTTTCATTGTGTCAGGTAAAATGGTAACAGGCAAACATAAGTATTACATAGCCTTAGGTATGACAGTCTGTTAAACGAATTTGTATGCACGCAAGAAGTGTCTTTCTGAAACATGAAGATGCCCAAGAGAGAGACTCTGGAAAGGTTTTCCAGACATTTAATAGTTCAAGACATTATTTGTTCAATAGCAGAGGAAAAAGGTTTAGAGAGCAATCAGATTTTCATGGACAAAAGCTAGGCTCTTGTCCTGAGGGGAGAAAAGATCATAGGCTATGATTTTTGTACGTGTCGGGAAGAGGTACAGAAAAAGCAGTTGACAGCTGGAAAAGCAAGTGAAGAGAAAGAACTGCTCACTCTATCTCATCTATTTTTTATGCTTTTATATTCCATTTTCTCTGAGTGTGATTCCTAGCTTTTTCCTCCTCCACCTCCTCTTATTTTATTCTTTCTTTTCACTCTCCTGTTTTGCCATGTCGTTGCTCTGATTTTTCTGTCTCATTGTTCTATACCATTTTTAATATATCGCCACAAAATTTCCCAAACTTTTTACAAGTGCATCCCCATTTTCATCACATCTATATTCACTCAACTGCTGTAGTCTCCCCTGAAGTCTGCTGCAAACATTTCACTGGCCATGAAGAAGCTAGCAGGATCTGATTTCTACCATTCTATGCTAGAGGTATCTGCCACCATATAAAAATTACTAACTTTTGCCCAGGTAGCATAACCACTTCTTGAAATCCTCAAAAGGTTATAAATAAGAAATTTACTCCAAAACTGGCCAGCACAGAAACCATGTGGTGCTGGTGTGGCCAAAAACCTGATCAAGCACTGGGAAGAATGCTTTGAGATGAGTATTAACTGGGGAACTCCAAGAATTATAGCACTGCCTATATGAAGGCACAAGTACTCTAAGGACTCCTGCATTTTTTCTTGCTCTTATACCTTAATACGGTAATGTTTTTGAAAGAAAATGAAGGGACAAGCCAATTAAACTAGTAGTCTTGAATGACAAAACAACCTCAATCTATTCAGCTTATTTATTCAAGTTATGTGTGAAAAAATTTTCCCATATACCTAATCAGAACAACAATTTTCCTTAAAAAAAGATCATAGATGTAACTATAGCAATGCTTGCTTGCTGATGACGTGTTTGCTTGTTTGTTTGTTTGTTTATTTTTCCCAATACTGTTTATTTCATCCAGGAATTTGTTTAAGCCAAATAGCTGAACTGAATCTCAGCTGGCCTGGGTTTGTTGTATACTAGCAAATTGTTTGTGTGTATAAACAAATGCTTTTTTGCGTGTGGAGGAGGATGATGCACTGGAATGTGTATCTTCACTTTTGACAGGAATTGGGATGATGCTTCTGGCATAATTTTTTGTTGGCCTTGCAAAAATCTTGAGCCATTGCCTCTTAAATGTCATGGAATTTTCATAGGAAAGATTTTTATTAGGAAATGTTGAAGCATATATCTAAGCACGAGATGGTTCAAGCTGTCTGTCATACAATATAGTATTGATAGATTCTTGGCTGTGTCTTTTGTTAAGTAAATGAGAATACTGGCATCATGAATTGTGGTTACATGCCTAAATGCAAGAGCTTCCCACGCAAAACCTGTGTTGGAACTTTCTAAGCTGACATGGTCGATAGAAGTGAGAAGTTCTGATTCAAAATAAAGAATCAGGACATCTGTTTCAAGTTTCATACATTTGGGAAAATATGGTGGAGGGGGAACACAGTACTTTAATGTGACAAATACTGATCAATTTATTTCTAACTTAACTTTGATAATAAACATATAAAGTGTAGATTCTCAAACATTTACCACTTTTCCACAAATGCAAATAATAGATACGCCTTAACTCCTTCTTTCACACTGAGTTTAATATTACCCAATATTTTGCTCCCTCGACCCCCATCCAGAAGTTCAGGGGCAAGAGGGACATGGGAAATCTGACAGCCAGTAAACACTGAGGTACTTGTTGTAAACCTCAGCTTCCTCTTTGCCTGTTGAAGCCAGTCCTCCCTTCTCATTTATCACAGAGGGTACACTCTCCTATGCCTGTCTCTTCTGACCACTTTACCTGTAGAATCCCTCCTTGTTATTTTTTGCATTCCTTGCCAAGTTTAATTTAATCTGCTCCTTGGCTTTCCTGTTCCCATCTCTGCAAATCCAGAATTCATCCCTGTATTCTCTCTAGGTCACACATACCTGTTTCAACTGCCTGCTCCTTTTTTTTTTCTCTCAGTTTGACGAGAAAGTCCATGCTCAGCCCTACCAGTTTCCTTCTTCTTTTGCTTAATTTCTTCTGCTGGGGGATGGAGAGCTCTCAGAAAGGTGTTCTTAAGAGCTGCCAGCTCTCTCCATTCCTTTGTCCCTAAGGACAATCTTCCAGGGGATGTCATCCAATAATTCCTTAAACAGCTGCAAATTTGATTTTCTGAAGTTCATGGTTCAGACTCCATTCTTTGCCAGGCCCATGTTCCTTGAGATCACGAATTTGACCAGGGCATGCTTGCTACAGCCCAGGCTGCCTCCATTCTCAATCTCTTTAATGATCTCCTCTGCATCGGTGAGCACCAGGTCCAGTAACACTTCACCTCTGGTTGGTTTGTCTAATACCTGGAACAGGAAGGTATCCTCAAGAGAATCCAGGAATCTCCTGGATTTCTTGCAACGTGATGTGTTGCTTTCCCACCAGACATCTGTGCAGTTGAAATCCCCCATCAGGAGAATCTGTGAGCATGATGATTTTTGTAGTTGAAGCAAATAGGTCTGGTCAGCAGGTTCCCATTGATCAGGAAGCTTGTAGGAGACCCTAACTACCAGATGTACTTTATTGGTCTGGTCCCTAATTTTAACCCACAAGCTCTCAACCCAAATATGGCTGTTTTTTAGAGGCAGCTCTTTGCAATCGATACACTTCTTCACATAAAAGGCTTCCTAACGTGACAGTGTTCCCTGGCTCTTCTCTGTAACCCTATCAGATCTGGTTTAAAGCTCTTCTATTCAGTCCAGCCAACTTACTGCTCAGAACATTCATTCTCCTCCTGGTCAGCTGCACACTATCCAATGTCAGCATGCCTGGTCTCTCAAAGGTACCCAAGATCCTGCAGCACCATCCATGCAGCCATTCATTCAGCTGATCCATTCTCCTCCTATGCAGGTCCCAGTTGCCAATCAGGCAGATTGAGGAGATCACTACCTGTACTCCTGATTCATCCAACATTATCCCAATGCCTCTTAATATTTTGCAGTTTCCTTGTTGCAGCCTCCTGTGACCCATCTTGTAAGGCTAGGAGAGAACGGTCCACTAGCTTTATCAGACCTGGTATCATCTTTTTGATGTCCCAAATGTGGGACCTCACAAGGCTGCAAACCACTTTAGAGATGTTATCAAGATGGCAAATGGATACCTCAGCACCCTTCAGTGCAGAGTCCCAAATTACTAGCACTATTTGCCTGTTTTTTTTTGATGGCATTGATACTGATTTGGATTCTTGGTTGGACTAACTTAATGTTGTTGTCCCTTCCAAGATCTGAACCGTCACTCCCACCTTTTCCTCTCTTCATCCCCTCTCTTCATATCTGTTGCTAAGAAGGACTTTGGGGGCAAAAAAGGAAACAAAGAGAAACAAAAAATCACCAATTTTACACATCAAGGGATAAATCATAGAGGCAATGATGATTCTAAATGTTGAAGTTTTCCTACATTTAGAGATAAAAAAATTCAAACTTTTCCTTGCTCTCCCCCTCTATTTAGTTTAAATGCTATGTAATATCAGCCTTTAGCAAAAGCTATAGAAAAGTGGCATGATGAGTAATCTCACTTGCATTTTTTCTAGCATTTCATTCATCATCCAGGTAAGTTTAATTAAAAGTAAACAACAATTCCAGCAGAAAAAATAAGATGTATGAATATTCTTAAAATCAGAAATGCTTTGAGGG
Source organism: Odontophorus gujanensis (assembly GCA_013399175.1). Lineage (NCBI taxonomy): Eukaryota > Metazoa > Chordata > Aves > Galliformes > Odontophoridae > Odontophorus > Odontophorus gujanensis. The sequence continues at coordinate 74,520 of VXAB01004531.1, read as the reverse complement.
TTTTATAGTAAACCATGGTTATCTCTAGTAAATTCCAAAGTCTGTTACATTCTTTCCTTTCTCCTTTCTGATTTAAGATTTGATAGCGGATTTTGCACTTTTCAACATGTGCATTTAGGCTAGAGATGATGTTGTCTGTGCAATGAGAACAAAGCTGACTTTCAAAGGGACTTCACTGTTCTGTATTTGCTGCACTGGACACAAAATTCAGTACCTAAGAGAGTGTGTCTGTGTAGTTACAAAGGATATATAAACTGTGTTGAACTTGTTCAGATCTAGACTGATGACTTGGATAATTGTTGTAAATTGAGTGCATTTTATTTTGTGACATTAGTGTGGAACTGATAGTTTTGGTATTCTTCACCTTGTTAATTAGACTTGGACAAAATGATTTCATGAGCCATAAAACATATCTCTAGTAGAGTAGCTAAGTACAATGACTTCATTTGCTGTTACAAATTCTCCTGAACCATCCCAGTTCCCCAGACTCGTGAATTATGGCTGGAATGTGCTTGGCAAAGGTACAAAATTTATTAACAGGTAATGACTGCCATTTCCTTCAGCAGAGATGTACTTACTATGCAGTGTGTTGGACTTGACTCTGGAAGGGGTAGGGAGATGAAAACTGTGGAAGCTTGTCTGATATTCTCCTTTGAGGATTCTCTGAAAGTATCTGAAAGAGGCAAACAGTAGTATCTATTCAAGATGGTCCACAGTTCTTGTCATACTGCATCTTATCCTTGGGAAAAGTAATTGACAGGTCAGATTTTAAACTGCCCCCTCAAATCTGTGTTACATCTTTAGAAGATCTTTCAGTAATTTGGGTTTACTGTGGTAAAAATCCTTGGGCAGGTACCTGTCAGTCGTAAGAAAACTTTGCTCTAAAGTTGTACAGCTGTAATTTGTGAATGTAAAGAGAGTAAGGAATTAAGAACACCTCAAACTGAAGCTTTTAAAAAATAAGTGTCAAAATTCAGTTACCAATATTAATAGTTTATGAAGAGCTTTCCATTTTGAAATTAAGTTTATTTAGTTTTGGTCTGATGCATGACTTTCGTAACTCCCACACTTATGCAAATCTTAACCATGGGATGCAAAATACAGCTGTCATACGTACGTTACTCTTTGTTCCCAGTCTACATCTGAGTTAAATGCATTAACTAAACAATAGGATAAGCTTTAGCATAATGATGTTAATCAAGTTATAATTTCAAAGCGTAAAATGAAATGTGACACCATACCAGTGCTGTTTGATTTAAATATGTCCAAATTGGTGTTTCATTGTACTTTTGCAATTGTTTTTAAAAAATTAAATAAAGGTAGGATTTTAAATGGGGGAAAAGTCTCTTTTAAAATACAATGTCAGAAACTGATAAGTATTGTATCTAAGGAAATAATAATGTAAAATGATTTTACACTAAGCAAAATGAATCCTCTGCAAAAGGCTGATACTGTGATGAAACATCACTTATCATCTATTAAACTTTCAAAATCAGGAATTAGATAGGATTTAAGAGGTACAGTTTGTCAGTGAAATGATTTTCATTCACTTAACAAAATCTACTGTGGATTCTTTCACCTTTTCATCACAAATATGAAGGGCATTTGTGTGATAAATGAAAGTCACATCATCACACTCAACAGCTAGTACCTGTCTGATGGTTATTTCATGGGCAATAACTGCATATGCCTGGACTCAACATTGAAGTCAAAGTTTTCAGAAAGGCAATATCTTCAAATAACTGTCATCTCAAATAAAATATAACTATTATATTAGATGACACACCTTCTTGAAGTTTCTCTTTCTGTGAAAACCAGAATGGATTTCAGTTTTATAGTTTGAAAAGCAGACTCCTTGCTTTTTTAGAGAATTGAGAGGAGGGAAGTAGAAAATAGTATATGTTGGCATAGTAACATAGAATACTCAATTTGTGTTTGTTTCTACCTGTTCAGTAAAGGTTTCCCTGAAGAATAAGCAGAAATTTTTGATTCAGATGGCTACTGTTCTTTCACTTACAGGTCACAACGGTGAAAAAAATATGAAGTTTGACGACTATTCTAAAAGACAATGCTCTTACTCGTTTCCCTACTAAGACTACATTTTGTATGTGGCCTAGAGAAATAAAATGAGAATGATTTCTCTTTCAAAACATAACACAATTAAACATAATATATACGTAAAATACAAATGTAGTTTATGACATAATTATAACAAGCATTACAATTTAATTTTTGAAGACACTGAGAACTGAGGATGGAATTTTCATTCAGAGAGCATTCTTTTTTTTTTTTTTTTGGTCCAAATCAGTATAAAATAAAGATATTCAATTTGTATGCCTGAGACATATGAATTAGTTTTTAAATTCAGATCTTCTTATCACAATTAATCAATCCATCATCTTTTACTGTAAAAATAAACGCTCTTTGATTTGCAGTATTATACAAGATGTCAGTTGGTTAGGGTTTTATGTTAGTTTACTTGGAGTGTTAGTAGGCTCACTATAAAGGTAAGACATGGTAATTCTTAATATATGGTTAGAACTACTATTTCATGATTAATATTTGCACTCTTGCAAAATTAATTTTTAAGATGCAAGAAAAATTAAATTCCCATCAATCTATGTGACCATGTACAGAATCTGTGAAAGACTGCTTGTTATATATGATTCTGTGGCTTTTTACTTCTGAGAATGCTGTAGTAGGCGTGGCTGGGACACCGGGATGTGACACGATAAGACCTCCCCTGCTCTGTAATTGATTAATGACCCGTGCTTAGGGGTGCAGACGACGATAGATGTATGTATATAAGGAGCTGCCGTGCCTTATTAAATGCCATTTTGCCATTTTCTACATAACCATATTGGTGTCTGTGATGGCAGTGGCCCTAGCGTGGGGAGATTGCTAGCCCCGGTGGTCCGACCTTCCAGAACGGTGACAACATGAGAGAAGCATTGTATATTGATGCAAGAATCTAGAGCTGATTACAATTTACCTTTAGAGTTCTAATGTTTGCAATATATTTGAACCTACAAAATTCTTACTTTGGCAGAACCTCAAGAAAGATGCTATGAGGAAAAAAAAAAAGGCATTTGGGGCAGGAAAGGTTTTATTTCAAAGAAAGAAAGTAAGCTAGAAATTTAGGAAGGTACCCAGCTCTCACCTTCACCATTTGTCAGAAGGCCAGTGAAGATAATAACTTCAAAAATGTACTTAAAATGACCATCCATGAGAGTGACTTGAGATGCTTGGAATAAAATATAAAAAAGTTTTGTACTGTCTGATTTATTAATTTTTCTAAGTGCTGCATGAACCTTTCAGTGCCCTCCCTAAATCAAGTTACTCTGTTCTACAAACACCAATAGAATTTGCAGTGTTGTTTCAAACAGGAGTGGGATTTCCCAGTTTGCAGATGGTCCACTGTAATTGAAAACTCATGAGCAGAGAAATACAAAAGTTACCTTGCACACAGCTGAATGCTCTCATTTTAAAAATCTTGCTTATAAACAATATTAGATATTCAAGTCTCTTGGATATTTAGCTTTTGAAATAACTTAAAAGAATAAGTAAAATGCAAATGTTTCATATAAAAGAATGACCTCTTTTAATCTGTACACCTCAGGCCAAATTTGATTCTTAGCTGTACCTGCAAAATGTTATTCAAGTCAATGGGGGTATTAACAACATAGCTAAGAGACCAGAAGCGTGATGTTTCAAATAACCAAAGGTCAAGTGAGATGTAATTTTAAATGAATTTAAACTGCATAGTCTTTTCTTTGACTAAAGAGTATCTTTTCTTTCATTTTTTGACCAGATTCTTTTTCCTTAGACAAACAGTTTTGTCTTTGCTAAGTAAGCAAAAAAGTGGTTCTTGTTGGACAAAGGAGAGTGATGGCTGGAATTTAAAATGGAAATTATGTAAGTGATTTCATTCTACTTAAAGAAGCAAATTTGCTCATGGAATTTTAGTAGATATTGAATAAATACTGAAGTGAACAAGAAGAAATGAGCATGATAAAAGGAATAATCAAACAAAGCACAAGTCAAATGAGTTTTACTGTTGCCATGCTTAGACTTTCTCACTTCCTTCCTGCTTTACTAAAAAAAAAAAAAAAAAAAAAGGATCATTTTGATTGAATTCTGTTAAGTTTTAGTTTTCATGTAACTTTATTTTCAGGTGAAAAGATATTGTGTTGGAAAATTTCCAACAAGCTCTTGTTGTGTACTTGTTCTAAGATCAGATGTCTTATCTCTAATGAAACAATACAAAACCTTGCCTCTCTGGAAAGTTGCTGTGCTGTACAGGGAGATAAATAAGGAACTGGAATCAGCAGAAAGATAATCTTAGGACTTATCCTTTCTTTTTACTCCCCCTAAAACTTTATAACACCTGAATTTTGTGAGGGAATGAGAGTAGAATATTTCTGAATGGTTCATTATGGAGTCATGCATGTAGGGAAATGTAATCTGTTTATTTTGAAAATGTAATTTTAACCATTCATCTTTGTTTACAAAATGTTATGTCATGATAACATATTGCAGGTTCTTTGAGAAATGCGTTTATGGTTTTGGGAAAGTCATGCTCTTCACCAAAATATATAGTGTCTTCCAGATCTTCCATTGTCTGATCTTGGCAAACTAATCATTTCATATTTAAAAAAATAGTTATAGTACTTTAAATAAGATACTTTTTTTATTAAAACATTTGTAATTCTCGTGGTGTTTCCATAACCTACTGCAGTCTTGTTTTGTACAGAGCATATACCCATATAAATATATAAATAAATAAAATGCAGCAGGGTGATAGAAAAAAACTAAATGCTGTGCTTTGCCTTAGTCTCCAGCTTATCCATGTGCTCCATGTACTATAATAGACCATGGATTTTTGTTGTGGTTGCTTTTCTTATACGGTTTTTTTTATATCTTTTCTTTTTTTTTCCTTTTTTTGTTTCAGAAGCTATAGAAGAAATGACTTACTAAGTTAACCTGTTTTCTTGGAGAGCTGTTCAGTCATACCATATTACAGTTTTTTCTGCAGTGCAGAAATGGGTTTTTGTCCCTATTCCTATAGAATATTGAAAATCACAAGAAAAGCTGCTTTCTAAAATACAGATATTCATAAAGAGTTTTCTGTTTTATTGTTAGTATTACTAGTAACACCCTCCATAAAAAAAAAGAAATTTTTTTATTATGTTGTTCTAAGTTAGTTGACCAAGGATAAGTAATGTAGTATATGTAAATATAAGATATATTTTTTCAGTAGGGATAGTGATTTATTAATTTCAGTATTAAACTCCTGTGCTTCCAGAGCAGGAAATTTTCTTGGCTTTATGACACCTTATCGGGAGGTGGGAACTGAACCTGTTCTCCCAGAAGGATGTAGGACTGTACTGCAAAAGCCATTGGTAAGAGGAAAGTTTTTTAAAAAGGAAAACCACCTTTTATTTCCCTCCTGTTGAACCCTAACCACTTTTAAATAAAACTAGCCCAACTGTGAAAGATTTCTTGCCTTCTTTCCTTGCCTTTTTCTTTGCATTGCCTTGCCTATCTTTTTTGACATACAGGATTATCCCATTGCAGACTATTTGAGGCTTGCTGAAACTGTTCTTAGCCAAAAACTGGAATAAAATAACAAACTAATGCAAATAAAAGAGTGCTCATACTGTCATTGTAGTAGTAATCAGTATGAAGAATAAGAAGTTCAGATTTTGTAGTGACTCAAGTTCTCAGAGGTCCTTTCATTCAAACAGTTGGCTTGGAAAAATACATCAAATAAATGGGGCAACTAAAGCTCTTAAAATGAACTGTAATTTGGAGAGAAGAAATGATCATGATATTCAGCAAGGCATGGCTAAGGAAACAAGCAGTAAGACCATTTGGGTCCAAAAAGATCAACATATTAAAAGTCTGTTGCATGATATGCACAGTCTTGTAATCAATATGATGTTTAACACAATAAACGAATCTTTCAGTGCTGAGAAAATATACTCTGATTAGTTCAGGTTATAAAACTCACTGTTACAATCTGAAATTTTTGGACCCTGCACAATTGCTTTCTCAACAGGGGTTGCAAACACAGCCATTCACTTCTTCCATCTCCCATATATAAGGTAGTACAAATCTTTGTTTAATTTATACAAAAATGGAACAGTGGCTTAAATAACAAGTAAAATTTCATCTACTAAGAGAAGATGAAATCTATCTTTCTGTTGAAGATTATATTTTTATGCTAATTTCATCTTGTTCGGTTATAAAAAATTCTGTGTTTTCTTTTCTATGTTTTAAATTCCAGCTTAAAGTTCTTGTTAAGAAAAGGAAATAGAAACAGTCACAACAGCAGAAATTGTTGCAGCTACTTTGTTCTCCCCTTTATAAAATACAGCACAGTGAAGCTAGGAAAAATGCAAGCTTTCTCAAATTTTAGATGGAAAAGATATAGGGTGAGCATAAAAGTAGAGGAAATTAGCTTGAAAGATAGCTGGACAGATAATGATGTCATTGAGCATCGCAGAAACATGACTTGTTGTTACTCTGCTTCCATATTTTCCTGACAGCTCAGTTTATTAGAGAACAGTGTAAACTATACTGTTGAAACTGAATAATACGATTTAGGAATTCACAGCCATTGCCAGCCTTAATGTGTTCTGCCTTGGTAAAAAGGCTGAAAATATAGTGAGGAGATATGCAGTGTGATAAACTGTTCTGTGCTAAACATGTTTTACAAGACAGTCATACAGAGCCAGCACTTGATGCAATCTTTGGAGTAAACACTTATTACTACCTGTTATGCTCAATTTTCTGTACTCCAAAAGCTCAGGAACTTCATGGTCTAAACTAGGGGTAGGTGAGGGGAAAGTAAATAGGCAAAAGGAGTTATTATCCTTTTGTAGATGGGGAATTTTGGCAAGTGGAAAGTGATGCCAAATCATAAAATAAAACTAAATTACCATGTCAGTTTCCTAAAAAAAAGCCCACTTTACTTCCAGTGAAACAATGGCTCTGAATTGCATGGCTGTTGTTAGATGATATCATTACGAGCATCAGTGTTTGTGAGACAGACACTGAGTGCTTGATGAAGTTATAGGCAACCTGTTTCCTAAGGCTGTTGACATAATGTATGAATTCAATCCAAGCATTTCTTTAATCTGAAAATCACTTTTGAGATAGATTAAGATTTTTTTAGCTGTGGTTTCTGGTAACTTTGCCACTATATCTACTAACAATCCACGTCTCCAGCATATTTCCCAAATGCTTGTAGAATGTTCACTGACGGACTTCTACTGGGAGAGTCACTCCAGGAGTATGCTGGTGAACAGATTCAGTACAGAAGCAGAAAGGGTTTTACAAAGTCTATAGCTGCATAGGCTAGAATACATCACTGCAGAGAGCATCCTGGCTCACTGTGCTTGGTCCACTTCTGGGCTTACTGGTATAGATTTCCTTCCTGCTTAGTTAGCATGACTCCATGAACAGAGTTTACACAGAGAGAAGACAATATTCAGATATGGACACCCAAGATGGCATTATCTGATTTGTGAGCAGATTATTTCATTTCAATATTGTTAAGTGTATTTGATAAAAGGTAAGAGGATAAAGAGAATACATAATGTTTTTGTATTTTTTATAAAGAAAACATTCACTTACTGTTTGTTGGAGCCAGAAAAAATATATAAAGGTAGATGATAGATTCTCTTCTATGTCATTAATTCACTCAATCACATATCAGAATGAAGTGGTAAAATGTTAATCAGAGAGGGAAAGTGTTTCACAGAAGAATTGTGGATGCTACGGAGAGACAATGACAGCTTAGCGAACAGCTTTTCTAAAATTTAAAGAGCAAATAAATAGAATTATTCCCTGTTTTAAAGGTATAGAACTCCTTTGGGTCCTTCAAAAGGAAATGATGTGGAGAGAGCAAGTTAGGAAAGGGGTATTTTTAGCACAAAAATGATTTCTACATAATTATTAAAGGTTCAAATGAAGGCAGTGGGCTAAATGCTTCCATCTGGAATATGAGGAGGGATGGCTCTAAAGTCATGGTCAGAATTTCATCTGGTTAGAGATCATTGTGTGAGAGCTCTTAGATGGAGAAAAAAATACAGAAATATTCTTTTCTTTATTAGACTGCATAAAGACAAACTGACATATATGTATAAGGCGACCGAGCTCTGCCTGAGCCATATAATTTCATATCCAAAACAGTTAAGAAGGAAAAAGAAAATGCTGTAAAACAGTATTTGTCCTACATTAATTTTCAGAGGTATTATGAATTTGTATCCCCTGTGAGTGGAGTGCTGTGTATTTCTCTCCAGTGCTGTCCAGTAAGTGGATGTTGACAAGCTGCAATATTGCTTTTTATTCTGCTTTCTACAGCTGAAAAACAAGTGGATACATTTGTTGCTTGAGGAAATTTAAGTAAGTAAATATTGTTATTGTAGATAACCATCATGCTGCCGAGCTGAGATACATGGAAAGGGAGCATATAAAGAAAAGTAAACTTAGTGAACAGAAGTGCTTTCCTAAACAGAAAAATATTCCTCAGCGAAGTACATATTTTGGCTCACTACCACCAATGGTCAGTGAATATGTTATAGATACTTCAGTAACAATGACCAATCTGACAGGAAACCATTAACTGTCATTAGGTGAATTTGCTCTGCAGAAAAATGAAACCCTTTAGGAGTATAATTCACAAGAAATGGGGCAAATTCAATTATATCTCTATGTCAGATTGGAGATATTTAGGGTATTCTAAAGATGGGAGGTTAAGGTTTAAATTCTTTGAGGCAGAAGGGGAAAACAAAAGTAAATCTCCCCAAAAAAGACATAATGTCTCTTTGAAATTTGCTGTATATTTTATTTTATTTTATTTTGCATTTTTTTTGCAACTGTAGCTCCTTAATGATTTAAGTTCAAATTTCATAGGGTATAGTGCACTTTCAGAAATACATTGTTCACCACAAGTAATATTATTGTTTTCTTGAACTTTTGTGGCTTAATGAAGGGAGAAATATTGCTGAAAATAAAGAAATGAAAACACAATTTTCAGAATGAAAATAAACTACCACCATTCTGGAACCACACTGTTATTTCTTAAGTACTTGGATTGAAAAATGGTTTAAATACCTGGTGAAATCTTGACTTTTGATAACTTCTAAAAGGAAGCAATATTTCAACTTTAACTTCTTCAAAGCACCCCAACTTTATTATTATAATCAAACTAACACTCAATAGTTAAGTGTTTTAGCTGTTTTATTTAAATACTTGCAGCAGGGACCTTGTTAGGCCCTTTGCTGTAAGAGATGCTTATGATTTATTACAAATGAAATATGTGGATGAAGCAGAAGCAAAAGAAAAATGTGGAAACAAGTAAAGGGAAAAGAAAAAAAGAGAAAATGGAATTGTGCTTTGCCTTTTCACTAAAATAACTTGGGCTATGCAATCATTTATTGCAACATTAATTTCAATCAAATCTCCTGAAAGAAGGTGACTCCTTTAAAAAACTGAAAGGCTCCAGGATTTTATTTCAGGTGCCAGTGATTGATCTTATTTACATTTTCAGAAGTGAGAGTTACAATTGACTGAATTATTAAATTGAAACACCCAGAGAAAATGCTTCACTGAGGATGGGTCCATGTACTCTTTCTACCTCCAAGAATATAAGCTGTATTTTTTTAAACTGGGCAGAAAGGAAAATGTTTCTTACCAGTGACATTTCAGGGGACACACTGAACTACTGAGCTTGTATGTGTATCAAAATCAAATATTAAAGTGAAAGTTGCTCTCAGATTCTGGATCACTGCTCACAGAAATTGCACAGAAACAGAGTCACAATGGGTTACCACTGATTTCATGGAATTCTAGATACTGTGAGTTTGTTGTTAAAAGCCTAAGTAGGTCAATGGTGCTGAAATATTTGTGGATGAAGCGAGCTAGATAAATGTGCATCACTTGCAAATTGATGCTGGTAAATAAGTATGTTACTATACCTCTTAGTGAACAGTGCTGCTATTTCTTTTTGAGAAATCTTTATGAATGGACAGACACTGTCCTGAACTGAGTAGTTCTGATTCACCAGAGAGAGCGCTGCCATCCAGAGGGATCCTGTCAGGCTGGAGAAATGGGCTAATAGAATTCTTCCTCATGAAGTTCATCCAGGAGAAGTGCAAAGTCCCGCACCTGGGGAGGAACAACTCCAGGCACCAGTACAATCTGGGGGCCACACAACTGGGAAGCAGAGTGGTAGAAAAGGAACTGGGGGTCCTGTGTCCTTGTAGCTAAGAAATCTAACAGCAACTTGGGGTGCATTAGGCAGATTATTGTCAGCAGGTCAAGACAGATGATCCTTTCCCTCTATTCAGTATTAGTGAGGTCACACATGGAGCACTGTGTCCAGTTCTGCTGGAACTGTTTAGTCTAAAGAAGAGGAGGCTCAGGGTGAAGCTCATCAATGACGATAAATACCTGAAAGGAAGATGCAGAGTTTGGAGCCAGGCTTTTTTTTTCAGTGATACTCAGTGACAGGACATGAGGCCATGGGACAAAATAAAGCACGGGAAGTTCCCTTTGAACACCAGGCAGCACTTCTCTGCTGTTTGGGTGACAGAGCACTGGCACAGGTTGCCCAGAGGCTGTGGGGTCTCCTCCTTGGAGATCTCCAGAAGCTGCCTGGCTGTGGGCCTGGGCACACTCCTCTGCTGGAGCAGGGGTGGTCCAAGGAGACCCAGAGGGCCCTGCCTGCCTCAGTCATTCTGGGATATTGTAATGAGTACAGAATATTGGCTAATTGCTGCAAAAATATTCTCTAGATTATTTGACTGCAATTCTTTATCAGGTATTCAAATCTTCAGTTGCTTTAAAGAACTGTTTAGGACAGGTGGCCTTCCTGATTACAGGAGATATATAGTGCCACTTAGACCAGCCCTTTCTTAAAAACAATCACTGAAACCAAAGAAATCACAAATTCAGTTTCCATGCAAGCGGCTTATCCCATCTTGGGATTTCATCTCTATTTCTCGCATTGACTGCTTGACAAAGATCTGGTGTATGACAAGTTAATTGTAACATCCTCAAGTAACAGTACAAGACTTGACAGCTTCTTGCCCGCTAAAGGCACACGGTGATGTGTGAGTGAGTGGCAGTGCTTGTGGAGACAATAGCACTTGTTGATTTCCAGTTTGGCTCTTCCGTTCCCTTTAATGCTATTCTTTAATTTAGTATTTCCTGTTATGTGAAGTAAAACTCATTGTTTCTCATTACAACATGCTGATTCCTTCCTTCCCCCACTAGATTGCTGGAAAATTACCTTTTGAGGCTCGAAGCATGTAACTATATTTGTTAAAATCACAAACTTTTCCAATTTAGTCTCTTGTAAAGGTATTTCACAGCTGTGAACTTATCATCAGGCTTCAACTAATACCCCATGTATGCCATGAATTGCCTAAAATGTAGTGTCAACTCAAGTTTAATTGTTAATAACTTGGATTTCCCAAAGTTTTTGTCTCCTTTAGATATCCAATTTAGCAAGAGCACTTGTTCTGAAATAAGTATGCCTACTGTTAAGCTAAAAAGACTAGGTAGATTAAAAAAAAAAAAGCACACAGAACCAAAACACCATAAGGTTTGCCTGCAGATACCACAGTCTTGAAGTTATTTTAAATACTGAGACCATAGAACACTAAAGATCCTCAAGTCTGGGCTAAAAAATACATATACATGCTTCATTTGAACACAAGCTGCTGCTGCATCTTTGATTTATCTTTGAAATAGATGTGTTTTGAGTTGAAGACAAACTTCAAAGGAGAAAAAATGCTCAATAGAAAATATTTTTCTTACTTGGAGTAGAGACTGAAAGTACAAATTTTGCTCTGAGAAGATAAAATTGTATTTTGAATGTTCCATTCAGAAGTTCAGAAGTGGTTCAGAAACTTAATTCTGAAAAGTACGGAAAATTACAATTGTAAACCTCAATCACATTTCTTCAACTGATCAAGTCCTCAGAGCTAAGCTGGAACATATAACATCTGGCTGTTGTGACAATTAACATATCTTTGTAGCTGAAATGATTAACACTCTATCTGCAAAGTTTTTCAAACAGTTTCACTCCATTTCCCCTATGCAGAGCAGAAACAGTCTGAAACAAATCCTTTGTTCTTCAGCTGAAACTCTTACTGTTCATTCTCAAATCTCTGGTGTTTTTGTGTCACCTACTATGACATATACCCAGATATTCTGCCACCTCACAAAACCCTTTTTCAGTTAAGATCAAGCCCCACTCCCACAGCTTTCACCTCCCCATCCACCAAATTACTTCCCATTCTCCACATTGATCGAAGGCATATTCACCCAGAAGCTGCTTTTATAAAAAAATTCACTGTATTACTTATATATGAAAAAGTAAACCTGCGTTCCTCCTAAATTATGATTTTCAGGTATGCATTCTGTTTCCTATAAATAAGATCAATCTCTTGCGTGAGCAATGAGCAGGGTAGGGTCTCTGACTATCAATGTTCTATAACAGTCTATCTCTTACAAGCAGTTAGGTCCAAGTGTTATGATCCAGCTACATGATTATACATCCTGATGGACACAGAATCCTGGAAGAATTTTCTGTGTGAATAGTCAACAAGATTTATAATCTTGTCCTTAATAATATCAGCTTCCTAATCCCTTTAGTGGATAGAGAAATTTCAAGGTCAAGCTGGAGTATGTGTTAGGGAAGTGATCGTATGCCTTATCTCTAGCTTCATATCTTATTTATAGTACATTTCCTCCGTTTGTATCTTCACTGTGAAGACAACAGAGTTAGTGATAAAGAAGATAAAGAACTGGCAGGCACTGAGGTTTAACTACTCTGCCATTTACAGCCGTTTTGAAGGCCTATTTATAAAAGAGCTTTGAAGTGAATCTGACCACCTTTCTTTTTGTATGTGTGAAAGAATGTTTTTTACACTAATGCAGGAATGGAAAGATTTTAAGTACACTACATGCATAAAACCATCTATTACCATATCAAGTTGTATATACATTATAAATATAAAACTATACAAACCTATATAAGTATGCTGTTATTATTTACTCTATGTATAACTATACGATATTCATATCCACCACTAAAAGCGTTCACCCATTATAAAATGGGTGTTAATATTGAAATTAAATTGGATTGCTATTTTATATAAATACATATGTATACCATTTTCACCTTAGATAAAACAACCTGAGCTAGAAAAACAACAAAAAAAACTGCCTGAAAATATAATTTACTGTAAGCTATACATATAATTTGAGTTTACAGCATACCAAAGGATCATTGAATTCCTTTGCTGCCTCTCACATCTACTGTTTGAACCCTCCAATTTTTTTTAATGAAAACACAGACAATAAAAAACATCACAAACCCAAACTGAAACGAATCAACAAAACCCAAATAAATAAGTTACACCAAAAGAGCAACTTCTAGATAACACAGAACTTTTTCTTAATTCTGGTTTAATCATCCATCCTCTTTCTGCTTTCCATGTCTGAGTGGCTCTTCATTTCTAAACTTAGATGAAGTAACCTGAATAGTATTAAAGATAGCATTTGCAGTTGCTATTCTAATAATTAGGATTTCAGAGCTTGCTGGATCTTCTTTATTGCTATCCATTACTGTTATACACAAAGATGATAGGAGCAAGGAAAGAGTGCAGTATGCCCACCCATAAAACTGTGTGTATTGTTTTCATAATTAGTGTAGAGTAATTGATAGAATCAATAAGATTGGAAAAGATCGCTAAGATCAACTAGTCCAACCACTGACCCGTGTCCCTCATGCCACATTTGCATATTTATTGATGGAAGAGAGCAGTGCTGTTGCAAAGTTTAAATGTGCTTGTCTACCCAAGTTCCTCACTTCATGTTTTTATCCCATTAGCATGAATTCCCAGATCCTGATGTGACAGTGGCATGGAGCAAAAGCCTGTTCCTTACACATTTGCTGGGAGCTCACAACAGCCTGAAGCCTGGTTCTGCAAATGTTGGACATCACTCCAGAACTAAGTTATATGATCACTTGTTGCCTTGCAACTTAAAACTGATTCAGCAGATAGTTTTGTACGTGTTTCCTTCACGTACTTCTGCAGCTTCTAGGGCTGACGACGTCTGCACATGCCTTTAAAAAGTTCTCAGTGTCTATTAAGCTGGCATAGACATGTTAAACGATGTCATAAGGACTGCCACCCACCACATTAGGCTGCCCAGGGCCCCACCCAGCCTGGCTTTGAACACCTACAGGGATGAGAGTGTTGGCCAGAACTGGCTTCCTCTCACCGTGTAGGCCACACGTTGTGAGGCACAAAAGACACGCAGATAAGATACAGTTTTACACAGTGAAGAGTTTTTACTCCAAACTAAGAGAGAAAGATTAGACAAAATTTCTTTGCGAGCCAGAAGATAGAACTGACTTCAGGTGTCTTCTGTCTTCTGACTGAAGTTAATAGCATGAATCAAAGGATTATTTCAATTTAAACTGTCTTGTGCTGGTGTCTCACTGACCCGCACAATAAAAAAAAATGTAAATGGCATTCAAACTTCTTAATTGCTGCCAATAGCGATTCTTTTGTCGCTCTGCAAGGGAAAGAGCATATCTTTTAGAGAACAAAGCCCCAGGTGAAAAGCGTTAAGTGCCTCATTAGCAGTACTATGCTGCAAGTGTGCCTAAGACCCCAAAGACTTCAAGCCAAGTGTTAAAATAGGTTACGCTGAACGGATGACTAAATTGTTCCAATGACAGTATCCCTCTGATGAAAGGTGCCTAGAGCTACCAGTTCTTAAGTTTGCCGACCATGCCCATCTGTCTTTTACCATTCAATATAGTTCACTTCTCTCTCACTTCAGTATCTTCGAGGTATTTGAAAACTGGGAATAAGAGATTAGAGAATAATAGCTCTTGCAGTAGCCACTCACAGTTAGGAGACTACTAAAGTGATTGGATATTTATTTTAGTAAGCATCATAGAGCACTAAAACAAATAAAAAATCCATTACATGTAAGTTACTGAAGGAGACAGTTTGGACTATCGGAGGTAGATGAATCAAGCCTAGGAAATTTAAAATATTCTTTGTGTGTGTATGTAGAGAGAGAAATATATATATTACTTTCCAGATATACTCTAAGCCAGACTGCAGGCATTTCCCTTTCATCTTCTGTATATTTAATAACTTTCTGAAATGCATTGAATACTATGATAGAGAGATGCCATAAAAGAAAAGTGCCTGGCCAATTCCTTCTTGCCTTGCTCATGCAATTAGGCAGTGCCTGCATCTGTAAATCAAACAATGATTTCTTCAGCACTAGAGGAACTTATTTCTCATCTGTCTTCAGCAACAAAATGAGGATGCTTTTAAATCTCCTCCATCTAAAAAATGTTCTAAAGTTAAAAACAAAAAAAACAAACAACAAAAAAAACTGGAAAAAAGCACTTGCTGAAAGAAGACACTTTTAAAATGTAGTAAATGATACAAGTGGGTGGTGGAGGCCAGAGAGGTAACTTCCAATCCAGCACTGAAGCTAGGTAGATTCCCAGTGCTGGTACTGGATTCCAGAATAATTTAAGGCCCAAGGCCCAATTTTGAGTTTGTGCCAATAAGAAGTAGTGCATAAATTGATGCCTAAACTTATATTTGATATATATCATTAAATAAAATCAAATGTAGCTAACTAAAATATGAGATTTGGTTAAAACCACCAATAATGACACAAAAGATGCTAATAATGTTTCTTCCAGCAGAAAGGAATGAAGAAGAAAATCATGTTTGATTCTAGTCACACACTGTAGCACTCAGATGCTAGAATGCAGCATGGAAGTCTAATAAGAAGAAACTTTTCTTCTTTTGCTAGTTCTTTGCTTTACTGTAGTCTTCCACAAGCAAGAACATTCATTTAAACCTTTTAGTGCAAACTAAGTGGTATTTAAAGGAAGAAGACTTTTCAAAAGTTGCCCAAGCTTCAAATAGTAAGTAAAGAATTTCACTTAAAATATTACCTCTTCTGAAACACATGATTAGCATGATCTTTCTGGATGGACTCTGCAGACTAAATATAGCATAGCCTACATCTACCTCAGTTCCCTCAGCAGAACTGGGGAATATTTTGGGGGCACAGGGACTCTATCCCTTCTGTGATTATATGACAGTGCAGACCTGGAACCAGTTATAGCTCAAACCAAATCTGTCTATCTCTCTGGCCCCCTTCAAGTGTATCCACAGTCTATGGACCAAAAGAATAATTAAAAAAAAAAAAAAAAAATACTGACATACATGTGGACTTTCCACAACAACTAGACAAATCTGCAGAGAACAGTTCAGTGCACATTTATTATAATGGTACAGATATGGCCATGCTGCGAGATGAATGCTACCCTGCTGAGTGGTCCCAAGATAGGCTCCTTCTGCTTCTGGCTTGTCTAGGATTTGTCTTTGGAGTCTTTACAGCATGTAGAGAGCACCCCAATAAAGAGAGGAACACTCAAGGTATGATCTTTGGCTCGTAAAACAAGACGATCCTGCAAATTCTAGCCTTCTCTTGGCTGGATTTCTTCTGGAGCATGTCAGAAACATTTGAAATAATTTTTAGGAGACTGGATATCTGGTCAAGAAATTTTTAATTCGCAATTGCAACAGCAGGCATCCTGCCACTAGAAGTGCATCTATGGGAACACCATTACAGATTTTGTACCTTATCTCCCCCATGAACATCCCCTGCCCTGTTTCTGCATTGGCTGGGTACTCCGAGTTCACAATCTTATCAAAGACTTACATTTGTTAATTACATTCTGACTTTTGTTAATTCTTATTCTATCTTGTCTCCAGCTGGTTGCCATCCTGCTGTTCCCAAGATGTCTCAGTACTCTTCTTATTGTACTGACATTGTGATTCTCTCTAAGGCCTCTTCCCTTCTGCCCGAAGGACTCTTCTTTTGTTAAATGAAAAGCACCAACGGTGTCAGGTCTTCCTGATGCCCCTTCAGACAGATAATTTCCAACTTGCCTTCACTTCCTTGGACATGTTATGCAACAAAATATTACATATGTATTCATATTGGCTAAACATAAATTGTTACAAGCTACATCTACTGACAGATTTTGGGGGGCAACTCTCTTCAAGTTTTAAAGGCAATAATGTTTTTAGTTGTATGTAAATTCTAATTTTAATTAATTCTGATGAAAAATGGCAAACACTATTTAATTAACTTGATTGTAATCATAATATAATTAACATCTTACTTTTTAATCTACTTTTTTTTTCCATTTTTCACTTTTCTACATTACGAGAATTTGCTGGATGTTTACAAATTTTTTCATTATTTTCAACCATTTTAGCTGATATGATGCCTGCCAGTAAGTTAAAGAGTTTATGGAAAAATAAATAGCCAATTAATGTAAAATAATGCATCGGAGTAATCAGTAAATATTTTATTACTGTCACTCATGAGAATATTGTGAGAACGACTTGAGTGGATATGAGCAGAAGGACGGGCTTGTGTACATGCAAGCTCAAGAACGATATACGGAGGCTGTGAAAATTGTTGTCAAGTGGAGATAAGAAAGTGGAATAGGTATCCTGTTTTTGAAGATAAAATGGCAAAACAGATGCCTCATCTCAACATAACATCAGTGGGAACTAGTTTGGGTTACCTCCTCTTAAGGTTGGAAATCTACAGCAAAAATGATGATTAGCTTTAATCCCACAACCACTGGAGATGTCAATCATTTCTTGGAATTTCTGTCCATGTCCTTGGAATGTAATTAATATGTTTGTGCTATGCCTTTAAATATGTAGTCATTTCTCTCTTCAGTGTGCATGTTTGGTGAGCAATCCCCATGCACCCCATGCTTGACATAACACACTGGTGTGTTAAGTTACTTGTCTTTTTTTTTTTTTGACTTCAACTAAAACAACAAATAATTTCCTCTTTAGTGTCTAGCAAGCATGACATATTCCAAAGAAACACCAGAGTCAGAATCAAAATTTCACATCAAAATAGTGTGTAGTTTTAAGAAAATTAATTTTTTAAAAGCAGACTCATGAATTACACACGACCTGAAATTAGATCTTTAAATTGCTGTACATCTTTATTTGATATAATGCGAATAGATGATACTAAATACAATGTCTCTCTCACGCAGAACTATTTTTTTATATCATAATGGTAGCTTATCTGTTCAGTGCTTGGCCGTGAAGTATACTAACTAGGAAAGTGATGTTTACAGTACTTTTTATCATGTGCATTATAACTTTGTTCTAATTAAGCAGGATTAGAATGGTATTGATGCTTCTGTCTAGAATGAAAAAACAAAAACAAAAACAAAAGCAACAAAAAACACTTCACCACCGAGGGCCAATTTACATTCTTATTATTCACCACATGAGAAAAAATAAAATAGCTTTGGCATGATAAATGAGCATTCTTTGTCAGTAATCCAGTGTCTGCAATGCACTGGGAACTGGTTTCTTTGTTCAAATTGATAACAAATATCTGATCTGAAGAAAATGCTCCTTTTCTTTCTTTTTTCTATATGCTACTCTAGTTCACACTTAATTATGTTGCATTAGATCATGAGCCAAGCAGCAGGGAAGAAGGGAAAGGGTGGGGGGGACTGAGGAGAAGAGAGAATGTGTGACATAATCTGGAGAACTCTTTGAAATTGTTGAAAGTACATAGGGAGCAGCAGTAAATCAGAAGCCCCTGCTGAGACCCGTATCTTGTGTCAAAAAATGGCATAGATCCTGACCCTTGCCTTCTTCATCATGGATTTATAGTTTCCAGAATCACATGATTATGTAGGTAGGCTGCGACAGAGCCACAGCAGCAGCAGCAGCTGCATGTCTGCAAATCCTAAAAGCTCCATCATAAAGAAGTTCTTACTACACAGACTGCCATTGTAAACAAAGAACAAAACCCAAATTACCTGATAGCTCCTCTTCACAGCAACATGTATTAGACTAGACAGTCATTAATTAAGAATGACAAAAAACAAACAAAAAAACCCCACTGCTAAACAGCACTTAGTAATTCACCAGTGGCTTATTATGCAGCTAAATTATATGACACTTGTGTAATTTATTTTTCTTTAAAGTTATGTAATGAAACCTTATATTATAAATCTAAGTTGTTTTTTTCTCCCGCAGAAGGGAAGAAAAATATTTTTGGACTAAGAGTGTCTAAATAGATGTTTAATGTGGGTGGCAAGAAGGAAGATTTAGAAATAGTTGTGGAAAATGGTACAATACCCATCTGCTTGCAGAGATCTCTATTTCTATATAATCTAACGGTTGATAAAAAGTATATATTTTTGAAATGTTAGTTCAGACACCTATTACGGATTCAGAGTATGGCAGCCCACAATAAGAGCACTAGGCATAATCGACACATCCTCTGGGGGGGTTCTGATTAGGTTGTTACAGTTTCTCTTTGTCTAGACTTTTCTGATTACTTTCCATTTGCTTTCCACTTTTACTGACAAACTTGACTTCCAAATTATGGTAATGTTATCATGCTCTTTCTCTAACTGGTTGTATTTCCATTTCCTTATCTCAGGCTGAGTTTGGAGATATTCAACGGAAAACAAGTTTTCCTTGTTAAGTTTTTTCATCATCCATCCAATTTCTGAGACAGTCACTTTCTGGCTATTTGTTATTCTTATGCCCTTATTTGCATCCAGACTTCTCTGAATAGCATTTGAGAAAAGTTAGATAAAATCTTAAAAGCTGCACATAAGAGCTATTGTGTATGAGGAAAAAAGGGGAATAGGGAGGATGCTCAACTGAAAATATTTTTATGTGTTTCCTCTATTGGAAGTCTGAAATGAGTTGCTTAAACTACAAAGAAGTGCTATGGCCCTCATCCGGATCATTTATTGAGGAGAGTTAAAAAGGACGTGGTCTTTTGACTTGCGTCTGATTTTCTGTTTCTGTACTTTAGAGTACGTGTTTTTGAATGGTATAACAATGGAAAAAATCTACACACTTTGGAAAACAGACTGATTGACTGTAACACCTTATTGTAAGATGGAAAAAAAACCAAAAAAACAAAAAACCCCAAGAAGAAAATCTATTTACCTGACCTGTATTGCAATGTACTTTAAAACATATGGACATTTCCCTAAATGAACAAAATGTTGCTGTTTCCCCAAAACTCTGGTGAAGTTCCAATACTTGCATCTCCCAGAAAAGGCTCTTATGCTTTTGTTGAAACAGAAGGTCCCAGTGTTCCCCATGCAAAAGAAACTAATTTGTCAGTGTTTGAATTTGACCAAGGAAACATTTTCAAATTTTTGAAACAAGAAACCTTAGCCCTATTTTTTAATTAAGTTCAGAGTTTGCATTCCTCAGTTACACATTTTTAGAGATGTAGAAGTATCTTTTCTCCTTCAAAACAAACAAACAAACAACAACAACAAAAACAAAAAAAAAAAAAACAAACAAAAAAACAAACAAAAAAACAAACAAAAAAACAAACAAAAAAACAAACAAAAAAACAAACAAAAAAACAAACAAAAAAAAAAAAACCAACCAAACAACAAAGAATAAACCAATGATCCTGAAGCAGTAAGTGAATGAAACCTTAGCTGCAGGTAAATCAGAATGTCAGTAAACAAAGCAATATTCATCAAATATAGAGAAAGAACCAAAGAGAATTTTCTTCTGACTAGCACACACTTAAAGCTATGGTAGCAGAGTAACTCTGGCACCTAGCCCACTGAGACTTCAAAGAGAAGAAAAGGCTTGGTAGAATACAATGGGAAAAAAAATGCAACAGGAAAATCCTGGAAATTCCAGGCAACTTTTCATTTTGATTTGGAAAATCCAACCTTCTTCTATTTTAAAGCTGACATTCCACACAGCATGAATATTCTGCCTTTCAGACAGAATGCTATGGCAATCCTTTAGGAGGCTTTCCAGAATACTCTCAAAGTGTAAATGATGTAATAAATAACATTTTGTTTGAGTACAGCAAAATACCAGTCAGTATTCAATACATTTGGATAACTCCCACAATAATATCTTTTGGTTAGCCCTGAAGTGGTCCAGCAGTTGACCTCAGTGATCTTTGTAGGACCCTCCTAATGGAATTAACTTTCTTTCCTGTGCCTCTCCTCTCCTCCTCTTCATCTGAGGCTAGGTTGTGACACTCAGCAGGGAAGAGTGTGAGGTAAGCAGAGCCAGGATTGTTCACCTGAATTGAGCAAGGTGTTATTCCATATTGTGTGACATCATGCTGAGGCTATAAAGGTGTGGGGAGTTGGCTGGGGGACTGGCAGTTGCCCAGGAATTAGCTAGGCACCAGTCAGTGGGTGGTGAGATGTTGCATTGTTAGTGGGATGTTTTATTGTTAACTGGGCACCAGTCAGTGGATTTTTCCTTTCCTCTTCTGTTTTAGTGAATAGTTTTTACCTCAACTCAAAAGTTCTATTTTGTTTCCAATCTATCCCTCATCCCACTTGATGGGGAGTGAGCAAACGACTGTGCAGTGCTTAGCTGCCTGCCAGGTTTAAATCACAACACCGCTCTATTCTATTCTTTTCTCACAACAGCAGACAGATGTTACTGAACTAAAATGCAACCTGAGAAGCGTACACATGCTTTTGCAACATAAATGCACATAGAAAACAATATCTGAAAGCTGGTATCTCTATATTGTTGTTGATCAGTGTGAATGTTATTATCTCATCTTCCTGAGCTCTATCTACCTAGTGTCTTATAAGCATCTCAAGAATAACTACAGTCTTTGCTCTTAGGGTTCATTTTTTTGTCTCCAGTTATCTATTTAAGGCCCAAATCAATTAGCCACTTCTTTCTCAACATGACTGAGACAAAAAAAGTCCTTAATTTATAATCTGGATTTGAGAGTAATTTTTTCTCTCTTTCTGTGCAACACTGAACTCACCTGTGGGGTTCTGAGACACATTACAGACAGAACAATGGAGGAATGAAGAAAGTATATGTAGTCCAATATTTTTGGCTTGGAGTTATGGGATTGAAAACTCTCTTTCATTACTTCCTGGGGAGAAGGGAGATCATGACTATATAAAGAGTTTGTATGCTCAAACTTCATACCAAAAACGCTCATTAAATTTTCTGGAGTTATCTAGAACTCAGTAAGTTTTCTGGAGTTACTGAAAGTTCTTGGAGATAGATTCCAGTACGGTGAAAGAAAACAAAGAAAGAAAACTGTTGTGTTTTCATGTACACAAGGTATCTCCCTTCAAGAACTCTCTCAGGATTCCACAGAGATGTGAGCAAAGTGATACAAGACTGAGAGATAACATGAGACTGCTGAGGTGGACCTTGCCCAGTGGTCAGAAAGGATGCCCAGGAAATGCTTGAGTAGAGGAGAGGCAGAGCAGCTGAACTCAAAGCAGATATGGAGAGAGAGTACCTTCCAGGTAATGGAGATAGTCCTCCAAAGGCCATCCTGAGTATGAGTACTCCCATTGCTGGTGTGCTGATGGAAGTTTAATGAAAAACACGAAGGATGGGAAACTTTGTGAAGCCTTGGAAAATAATAGTTGTCAGAGGCTGCCAAGGTGTAAGCATATTCTCCAGTATAATGATGATGAAGTAGGAGAGGGGAAGCCTGTACAATGAGTACCAGATTGAAATCATATGTTAAGTATTATTTACCGTAAACTTTGTGTTTCCATTTGCTGTTATGTAGATCTTTCTGCACATTAATCTGAATAGGAAGTAGTAGCATCCGTGGTCATTGTGTCTGATGGATTTGCCTGTCACAACAGTTTCCTGCAAATGATTCATGTGGTCCAACAGACTTTCTATTAATTCTCAAACACCAGGAGATTTAATTTACAATATAAAATAAGAAAGAAGATTCCTTTTATTAGATGAATTGAATAGATCTAAATATCAAATGATCTTACTGGTTAATGGATTCTCTCTCACTGCCACTACACCCTTATGACTAAAGGCTTTTTGTTGTTGATGTTGAAGTTTTTAGGGTTTGGTAGCTATTACTTTTTTTTCATCTAGGCCACTCTGAAATAATTTCTAATGAATAATTCAAATGTCATGGGAAAGCAAAGCTGCTAGAGACTCACTTTTTCTTTATTAATTGTAGGTTTCTTTTTCTATTAGTAACACTCAACTGAAAGTTAGTACTGAAGAAATCTAATGATTTGGAGCATTTTTAATTCTTCATCCTTCTCCAAAGGTGCAAAGAAATAGCCTTGGGTTATGTGCACAGATTTTCCCAAGAGACATAAAATTAAAAGAATCTGTTCTGTTTCTCAGAGAGAATTTGTTTTACTTCAGATATGAATAGCAACACCAGGGATTTTTCTTCCCTGTATGAACTAACTTAACTTTCTTCATATGATTTCATGATGATTAACTTCAGCAACACAAGAACATTAATCCCAGAACATGAATAGTACACTTTGATGTTGCTCATGGCCAGAATGCACCACCCATTAATTTAAATATCACAGGAAAAAATCATCTACTTTGGGGAACATTTGATTATTTTTTTTCTGACATAGCAAGTATGGTAAGATTTTAATGAGCTTTAAACTTAATTTAATTTATTTTACTTTATGTAAATGGCTCCAGGTCTTTTATTCTGGAAGATCAAAGTTATTTGCATACCCTCATCTCCTCCTTAATCTCACAAACATTTTCATCAGATTTTTTTTCTAAGTATTCAAGTCTGGGTGAAAAGTATCCTGGTCTTCAAGCAGATCCTCACTAGCTATAATTTTTTATAATATGTTGCAAATTTGCACTGTCTAGGGACTGGATATAAAATAAATGTGTTTATCTGACAACTGAAACTCAACTTTTCCAGTAGCAATAATTAATTACTAAAATTTTAATGACAGCATGTTACATCTATACTGAAATGCATGAAGCACTTCATATAGCAATGAGTTTAGATGATATCCCACCTTTCTCTCTCTGTATTTGAGTGAAAGTAGAATGAAAGAAGTGGAGGTACTCATGGTTGCTATATTCCTTTCAGCGAGACTTGTTAGGGTTTGGTGATTTTTAAGGTACCACCTGAGTCTTTTTTCATGCAGTAGAAGCTCTTAACTTTAAGCATAAAGGTTTCAAGTCTGTATTGGTGGCTCATCTAGGTACATAATATTACAATATGTAATATAAAAGAGATAAGTTGTAACAAAATAAGGTCACACAAGATTTTGAATGCTCCACAGCAAGGACTTGCAGCCATACTCCAACGTCAACTATTATGAGAACAATAATAAAGCTGGAATGAAAGATTTTTTTTAGATTTAGGTCATAATTAAAATTATACTGGAATAGGATTTTCATTTTCCCTGTGTATTGTGTACCATATAAACAATTTTTTTTATACTGAGCACTGAATGACAATATAAAGAACTTCAAAACTGTGTTTAAAACTCTTTATAAGCTCTAGAAACATTCCCTGTCTTGAATGGGAAGTTCTAATATGAGATTCTTAAGTAAGCACAAAGTCATTGTCATTTATAAATATATACATATAAAACCTTATGTAAAACTATTACTGCTATACTGTTGTAAAGTGAAGTCAATCAAAACTAAACTGCTCATAGATATCTAAAAGCAGAATTAAGATTCCTGCCTCCAGGTCTGCTTCTCTAATAGCTCTATGATAATGTGTTATAACTGATTAACTTACAAAAAGAAGGTGTCAGACTCTACTCGTTTCACTACGTACTGTCATTAAGTGTGTCAGGAAATTACAGCTCATATGAACTAGAAACATTGCCTATATTATGCATGAAGGGAAGGACTCAGAGAAAGAATTGTTTAGGCAAGCTGGAAGATGACATGGTTACAGTGGTTGCTAAAACAAACAATACCAAATACCTGTTTCATATACTAATTGCTAGTTTTGAAAATTTTCAAATTTTTTGTCCATTTTTGTGGGTACCAGTGCAACATAAACTTTTTCACATTCCTTCTTAGAAGAAATTTGCACAATAGGCTTCTTAAGAGGTGAATCACTGGTCTGACATAGGAAGTTGTGAAAGATATCTATCTAAACGACTGGAGATAACTGTATGATCCATCATCTAATTTATTGTCCCTAAACAGAATGACATTTATGGGATTCAGTAAGTACTCTGTGAAACTCAACAACCAACCAATACAACTACCAGCTACATCTTCACAACTACCTGCTGAGACACTCAAAGGCATCCAGAATCTTTCACATAAATGTGTTTTACACAGTTGAGTTCTGGCTGTTGGAGGTTTAGTGTGACAAGAGAGAGCATTAAAGGTCACCTGACTTCTATTACAGCCAGAATTTCCAAAGGATTTATAGGCACCTTGGAGAACAACTCCAGTTTATGGGCTTAGCTGTTAAGTCCCACCAATGTGCAAAATAAAGTGGAATTTATGGATTGTTCTTTGTAGTAAAGTTGATCATGGAGAAAGATGTGTTAAAAGGCCTCTTTGTTAGCACAAGGATAGCCTCATCATTATGAGGCTATCCTTGTGCTAACAAAGAATTCAGGAATTGGTGCAGCCTGTGCGAAGTGACCAGACATATCAGGGCACCTGAGTAATGTTCAGATTCCAGAAATGTACAGTCTGTTCAACCCAGTGATGAGGGATTTAGCTGTGCAGGGAAGGAAGCCAGTGCATCTTGGGAAAGGAAAATTCAGGTCTTTTGCTACAATTCTTATAAGCCATGTATTTAATCTGACCCTTGAGTAATGTTTAATATTTTACAAAACTTCTTGACAAAATATGTTAGAGCACTGTACTGTTAGCACTGCTAACATTATCTGACAATATAAAGTATCATGATCTTAAGCAGCATTGCTGAAGAATTCTGAAATATTCTAAGGTCTATTGAAAAGCTATTGGTGCATTCTTGATGCACTATTAAAGTGCATATCAAAAGATTAGATATGTCTAAAAGAATAAAGATTCAGCACTGTCACAGAATCCATGCTTGGCATCACAGCCATGTTAGATCACTCCTACTCCAGGTCCAGGTGACAGCAATCATAAGAGACAGATTTAGACTGCGGGGGAAAATAGCAGTGGTTTGACAATATTTGTACTACAATCCAAAAGTTAGCACCTCTAAGAAAGAAGTTGTTCTTTTCCCGAAGTTTGCTTAATAGCCAGATCAATAGAGAAGTGACTATAAGAAGAGCCTGGGAAGATGCTGAGAAGAAGGGTATATAGGTAGCTGAAACAAATCAAATCAGGACTCATTAACACACAGACAGCCCCACAAAAATCCAAATAACAAAGAAGAGCTCTGACACAGACTGGACCATGGAGATAAAAAATGATTTTTTTCCCTAAGTATCAACATAATTCACTTATGTAATGCGTATTTCTGATATCCTAATTTATCTTTACTAGATATATTCTAAAAAATTCCATAAGGAACTCATAAGAGATTGCTAGTGATAACTCTTCTCTGCAAAAGAAGGAATATTTTCTGGAACAGCTTCTAGTATCCTTTCAAAATCAGGATCTTGGAGAAACAGTCCTTGGTAGTACAACTCTTTCCATAAAGAATCAAGAGGCGTACATAGACTCTCAAGAGACATAGTCAAGCTGCAGACGACTGTAGGTAATCAACTCTTGAAAGATTCATAACAAAACTCATTTTGAAAACCTTAGTTTAGACTCTTGAACATTTGCCTTTCTTTTGATGGATGTAAAATAGTTTATGTGAAATCTTACTATAAATTCCTAGAAATGTTAAATATTCTGCAGGAAGATACCAAGTCAACCTGCAGTGTTAACGGGTAGACAAAATTCTTTCTCTTCTCTGAGTGAAGCTATGAGTACTGTGCTCAGGTTTTGCCCATTGCTGCTGTATTTCTCTGAAACATCATTATTTCTGAAAAAAAGAGTTCATCCCATTGCCCTAATAATCCAACACAGAGTTAAGAATGCATGGGTGCCACAATGCATTAGCAATAATCTGCAGAACTTTCATTGCATTCTCTTGTGTTAAACTGCCCTTCAATCAGCACCAGCCTATGAGGTAGGTTTTTGTCACCATTCTGTACAGCTGAGGTGCTGTGCAAAGGAAAAGTATGCAGGTACACGTATTAAAAACTCTTTCAAGTTATGGTACATTGCGTTGGAAAGAAAGAAAAGGAATTATACAGAAACAAAGAACTCCACAATTTTGTCTTCCTCTGAATAAACATACTGCATATAAACCAGTATTATTTATTCCTACTCTGTAGCACTTTAGTACTTTAATATAAATCCATCTAAGAGAATTAGAGAATTCTCACAGACACGATGTTCAGATACAGTTTTGAAAAATGACAATGCAGTAGCCATTTGCACCTATTTGCGTAAAATGTTATGCAGTTGAAACCACCTGCTTAGAAGTAGATCAGAGGGGAAATACATCTGCATGGTTTTAAATCTGCAGAATGAGTCTCCATGAATGCAGGGTGCATCAATCAGTAGCTTGCATTTCTACCTAAAGCATCTTTAATATACAAAGACTTGGATATATATTTTTTTGGCACAGACACAGTGTCTTCAACACAATGCATCATCTGTAAACATGCAAATTACTTGGCTTCCAACGAGTCTCCTATATAAGGTGCATTCTAATTAAATTTAAAGGCAGACTGGGGTTTTGTAATTAGGATGAATTATAAAAATGTTACTGTTTATGGTAGCATTCTTTATGCTTTGCAGTGTAAAAAATGCATTGTAATTTCTAAAATTGCTTCAAACACTGGTAGCACATTTTATTTATGCTTATGTGCTGCATTAAAGCCATAAATGGTTGGTACTGTCACCAAAATGAGAAAGCTATACACATTAGTTAAATTAGAATGCAGGAGACTGTGAGAATGCATGTGTGTGTTTGTGTGTGAGTGAGTGTATGTGTGTGTGTGTGTGCACATAAGACAGAGAAAAGCAGATCAAGCAGAGGATAATGGTCATATGTTAGGATGATTTTCTTATATAAATGCGTTATGCCATATTAAATTTATTAAAATGTATTTATGGAACATTAAGCATAATACTCATTTCTGATAATTAAAATTAAAGAAAAATGATCCAGACTACCAAACAAGAACACTTGTCTTGATTATAGACCATTGAGTGAATTTCAGATACCTACTACACTTATCAAATTAAACTCAGTGCACCATTTGATATTTGAACCTAGTAATGAAAGGCAATGTCTAATATGGCCTTGTAACATTTTCTCTTAGTTTACATGTACACATCCACTAAAATTCACTGTACAGAACATATGACTTTTTTCTCTCTCCTGTTATTTTATACTGGGCATAGGTGTAACCCTTTCAAGTTGTTCAACAACACATGGTATAATCAAAGCAGATTACCAATTAACCACATTCTTATAGTAACCAAAGGAGAAAAAGGAAAGGGAGTGGACTTTGTGGAAACAAAACAAAACAAAACTATCAACAAACTACAAAGCAACCATTCTTGCCATATTTTGGCAACATCCATCAGCACGAAGTCTGCCAGGCTCTTTCACGTCGCTTAGACTCCATAACCCAGATAGAGGGAAACAGTGGTTTTGTAACCATCCCCCTCACTGTCAAGGAAAATAATAGTAAAAAATCACAGGATTTTCAGGCTGTTACTTGTAATACTTATAACCCCTTTCCCTGGAGGTATGCAGTATCATACTCATGATTACTAATCATGATAACTAATCATCATGAAAACTGAAGAGGAATTGTGGTCCTGGATGAACCCATGAAGACAGTTCAACTTTGTTGTGGTTTAGGGAGAAGTAAGCAGGATTTAGCTTAACTAAATGGCTTATGTATTTAGGATATGAGCTCATGATATGCTCCATTACTTTCTGTCATTTATGTCCCGCATCTTTGTTCTCATATGTTAGTTACACAGAAAGAACACACTGCAAAGTAATCTGAGTAATACTGTAACATGAATTCAATAATATATATTTTTTTCTTTATCTTGTTCATTTTATCTTTCTTTTTGAAGTTCTTTGCTTCTTGCTATATTTTTATCATGGCTACCATCATTTCCCTATTACTTCTGGTAGGACTCTGAAACAAATTCAGATTTCTAATCCTCATCTTTACATTTTTCACCCATTTCAGACATTTTCCCAACAGCTCTTTAACAAAAATAATGACCATCACATTCCCCTTCCTGATGCAGAAGATTTCTATGATCCAAGGGGAAAGTAATTCTTGTGATAGAGATTGTTATTCTCAGCTGTTGGTGCAAATATAGAGTTAATTCTTCCAGAAGATACCCTCATTGTATCTCATTGTTTTCTGTCCCTTACAAAAGCTTTTCTCTGTGATCTTGCTCTTTCTTGAATAGAAATGTATATATTCACAACTAAACCCCCCAAAACCATGTTTTAGAAAGACACACTAGGGTAAGCTGGCATGCACTTCTCCCCTGAGGCTGGATATAAGACAAGAAACAACATATGACAGATGTGACTTTGCTTATTGGAAGGTTCTTAGATAAGCACTATCTAAATCTGTATAGAATATCAGGAGTAATTCTGAACTTTAGCTAATCTCTTTTTTCATCTTCTCACTAATTACTCTGCACAAACATTAACTCATTTAAAACCCACAGTATTAAAAATCAAGTTGAACACCTGAAAAATAAAGAGTACTGGGATTAAGAACTGCCTTCGTCCTCGGTACTTTCACTATTTGCTATACTAGTTATTCTCTTCATAATTATCAAATGTATACATTTATAATCTTTACATTTTGGTGTGTAATAACACATAATTAACAAACAGTTTATAAATTAAGCATGACAGTAAACTCGAAGAGATTATTCAAAGGTGTAAGTGGAGTGGAGGGAGGAGAGTATGGAAGAGGCTATGAAATAGCATGCTGACATAGGTAGGAAGCTAGTAGGAGCTAGATACATATAAGTTGTCCTTGAAATGCAAAATACAAGAGGGTAAGACAAGGAATTACAACCTAGCTGGAGCATCCTGTCAGAAGCTGCAGATTTCCAGGTTAGCCTCTGTGTAATATGTGGAAACTGTTGTATTTGTACCTGTCAGGTTCTAAGAACAGTCAGGTTCATGTTTTCTTCAACTTAATACTTTTGATTTTGAAGACCAGATCTCCTCAGTGCTGGATATTTCTGTCTTCCTTTTGCTCTTTAAGGCTGATGTTAGGTGTTACTGACTTTTCCTTCAAAACAAGTCCATACCCCTGGTTACATGTGATGTAGTTTTACTTTCTCAGGACATCAGAAATAATCCTACTAAAATATAATTGCTGGGTGATTTGAGCTATCACAGACTGCTCTAAATCCATGATCCATTACAATGGAAAGACTTGCAGGAGTACAAAAAACTAACTCACCTCCTGTTCCTTTCTGCTTTTGTGCAGCCTTCAGAGGTCACCTCTATACCCTTTCCTTGCGACTGTCTTTATATGTCACATTTCTCTGTTTCAGAGACAATATATGATCATATATGACACTCTGAATATGAGTGTACACTTTGCAATGGCTTCCAGGTACATAATTATTGTTAATGACCGCTTCTCTTATTTTTTTTTTAGCTGAGCTATAGCACTAACCAGAATATTTAGGCTCTACTTAAAAGCAAATTATTTG
The DNA here is from genome assembly GCA_013399175.1 of Odontophorus gujanensis. Classification (NCBI taxonomy): domain Eukaryota; kingdom Metazoa; phylum Chordata; class Aves; order Galliformes; family Odontophoridae; genus Odontophorus; species Odontophorus gujanensis. Next base: position 43,903 of record VXAB01004531.1, on the reverse strand, counting down.
AAAGGAAAAAATAAATTCTGTCCTTTTGCATGCCTTAAAAATTTCCTTTTATCCTTTTTTTCTTTTTTTCTTCAGAATATGTAACACCTAGGATGTATTTGCTAAAGTAAACTTAATGTAAGAAACTTACAGGATGGGTATTCAGAGATTTTTCTGTCACCATCAACTGAAAAAAAAAGTGAAACTTTGAAACTTTGAAAAAACAGTTATCATCAATAAGTTTTTCAGTGACATCCATGAAATCTTATTTCAAAGTTTTCTTTCATTTTAGATAAACGTTTTATTTTTTAATTTTTTCCTGATTTATAAAAATTTTCTTCTTTTATAGAGGGAAAAAAAAGAACTTTCTTCTGTCAGTCTTTCAGTCAACACGACCTCATATATTACTTTTTGAAATTCTAAGTTAAAATAATAATTGTGGAGAAAATCCCACTCACTAGGAAGCATAAAAGGATTCTGATGAAGTGTGACCTTTCATCATTCTGTCATCTTGAAATTGTTGCAGGTTCACAGCTGGAATGCAACAACCCAAAATGCATTGTGAAGTGAAAGGAGAAGGCAGGCAACAATTACGCAATTACATGAAAAGTCCCTACAAATAATTTTGTTAGGAGAAAGTGGCTAACTACACTTACATTAAAAGAAAGAAAAAAAAAGAAAAAAAAGAAAAGAAATTGCAAGAACTCTCCAACAACTGTCCTTAATCCTCTGCTAAGAAAGCATCTCCTAGCATTAGGTAAAATAAGAGGTATGTTGAGCAAAACATCTGTTAAACAACAAAAATAAAAACTAATCCACAAGGCAGTTAGAAGAGCTAATATTGTAAGATTATCTTGAGTTATAAATTTACCAAGGTTGAGCTCCCTATGTAAATAATTGGTAGGTAAGTGCGTCAGCTTGCACCTCTAGGACTTGAAAGCCTGCATTCAATTAATGTAATAAAATATAGTGAGAAATATCAAATCAATTGTGAGTAGTTATTTAGATACATTCAATAATTTATAACCCCCACTACTATAAGTAAAGTTGTATCCTATCTTAATTAAATTGTCAGCTGTTAATAGTATTATCAAATTTGGTGGAGGCAATATTAATTTTAAATATTAATGGTATTAATTTTTCTGCCTTTATTTCCACACATCATCAATACATTAAATTTTGTCTGTGTGGCTAGAATATTAATCCAAAATATGGTATCCAAATATTAAATTTATTTTTGCTCCTGTACCTTGTTCCCTCGGTAGTCACTCAGAACTGCAACAAAACTTTCCATGTATTGATTATGCTGTATTGTTACTGCTGACACCAGCATTAATCCACGGGAGTCACCTAACTTCCAAGATGACATGGTGGTAATTAACTAAAAATGAGGCAACCCCTTATTAATCTGCTCTTTTCTGTTTTTCAGTTTTTCCTCACCTTTGTACCTTAGTGCTAAACCTAGAGAACATGAGTACTGAGGCATAGTTCAGATGAAGATTAGCCTGGATCTGTTTAATTCATGCAAATTTCAAGGGATGGATTAGATGTTAAAATTCTTCAAGTTTTCTGTATTTATGGGACTTTTTAATATCAGATGGTACAGTTGACAGAAATAAACCTAATTCTTATTTCTTCCCTGTGAGTAAAACTCAAAAACAAAAACAAAAGAAAAAAAAAAGGAAAACTTGAGCATACAGCATTTATTTGAAAAGGTAGGTGAGAATTTAGAACCATTTCACTACATTTATGAAATCATATTTGCAATATAACTTATAAATAAGATTCTTAACCACACTATTTGTGCAAGCACCATCTACAATTTGTGCTTAATAAAAAACACTGGTTTAAGAAAGCACATTCCCACACATTTACCTTCATGTACAACTGTTCTGGCCCCCACTGGTGACATCTGCCTTTCAGTACAACAACACCTTTGTGAAATACACTGGGATATTATCTATATTTTCAGACTTATTTGTAAATTCAACAATGATTTGTAATTTCTGTCCTTGAATGTCATTCTTCATAACTGCATTTAATGGATATAATGACTATATATTTGGCTGTTCATGTCCATGGCTATGTCTATGGTGGATATGTATATGTACATGTATACATCTTTGTCCCCCATTCTTTAGAATTTCCCTTTCCAAAACTGTTAGTTATAGGAGAGGACTCTAGTCACTCATCATTATGCTTATTGAGTTCTAAGCCTAAGTAGGAAGTCTGAACTCTGATTCTCTAGCTGCCATATGGCTTATTAGTAACAATTTTTATTAATGATATTTTTTAAAACTTCATATCAAGAAAAATATTAAATATAGACATTCATTTTTTCACATATCTTAGTAAGGAATGACAAAAAAGGAAAAGGATCCTCATCTCTTCAAACACAAAGACTAGAACTATTGTTTAAAACATATATGAGTGAGTAACATGTAAAGGGATTCTTGTCTTAGTGTAAAAGAAAAATGCTCAGCTCATCTAGATCTACTTGTAATACTTGTCTGAATTCCTTTCTGCATTTATGGGCCAATGAGTGCTTACTGTTCATTTACATGACATTATTCATTTATGTTTTCTGCAAGTTGTCAATGTTGGGCAAAGGGAGTTTGTTTTAGGAAGTAATCAATTAAAGCAGCAATTTGCTAACAAAAATTCCCAACAAACTGCTAACTCTTTTTTTTTCTTCAGTGTAGAACAAATATATTATCAACTGTGCAGTTTGGACCCATTATGCAACTGTTCATTAAGCATGTAGAAGCCAAGAATTGGATTAACCAAACTGCACCCACAGAAGAAATGGCTCCAAGGATAATTCACTGCAAGTGAGAGTTGAACTGAGAATACCACCACCCTAAATTTAGCTCATATTTATAACCTCATAAAATCAGCTGAAGCTGCGGGAATTGCTGACTGTATTTTCTGGACCTATTTGCTAAATTCCTTTGCCCTCTCTGCTTCTGTTGACATCTGTATATCTGACCTATCTGGAGAGGCAGATAGGTATGAATTGAAGTCATTTTTCTCATAACTTTCAGTCTTTTTTTCATATCTGATTTTTAATTAATTAACTCAGTCTATATCTCTTTTTCTTTTAAATGTGTTTTCTTGTTGAAACTTTAAATGAAATACAGATGTCATAAATTATTGACACTACTCAACCTTCAAGCACAACAGTCTTATCTTCAAGAGAGGAGAAGCAAATGAGAGTCTCTGCTGAAGAAAAGGAAGACAAAACTGTATTCTGTCTGTAGTTGCTCAGCCGCTGACAACCATGTCTCTTTCTGAGTCAGGACACAGTAGGGCATGTGACGTTATTATGGGAATGATTAAGAGTGGGACATAGAAGAATGACTGATGTTTCTCTGGCTTCTATAGAACTTAATTTTATAAGGTGTATCTTGATTCTTAGATTACTGTAAATTATGGAATGCATGGAATGCAGGGAAAATATTCTAAATACAACATTGACAAGCAGTAGGAAAAAAATAAAGTAATTTTGGGACTGCTGTGCTCTCTTTCTTGACTGTGTCCTGGAAGTGTCAGTCTGTTTACTTTATGGTGTGTTGAGATAAAGTCATAGCATGCTGAAAGAACAACAGGGCATGACAGTACTGCTCTGAATCCTGACTCATCTGAAAGTTGATGTCATTATTTACTGGCGCCTTTATTTAATGTGCAGAGCATAAATTCATTACCTAAGTAGGCTGATTGTAAGAGATTTTTCTTTTCCGGAAATATCATGATGATCAAGCTCTAATAATTTTAGATTTTCCTAACATTTACTTTGCCATGTTTGGGCATGCATAGCTAAAAGACTCACAGTGATGTTAATATTTGTCTTGTAATCAGGCAATTAAGGAACTTGGACAGGTGTACAGGCGATATGAAGTATCTTTAGGCAGCCCAAAACATAAATGAATACTGCAAATGTAATATCATGATTGGTAGTTCTTAGTATGCTGTGGTTCTGTCACAGTTTTAGTGGTGAGAAGAAAACATACAATACTAAAATTCCATCACAGAATTACAGAATATCCCAAGTTGGAAGGAACCCACAAGGACCACTGAGTCCAACAGCTGGCTCCACACAGGGCAGCCCAGAAATCTGATATATATCTGTGAGGATTGTCCAGATGCTATTGAGGGCCATGAGCACTGCCCTGAGGATGCTATTCCAGTGCCCAGCAGCCCCGTGGTGCAGCACTGTCCCTAACCCCCAGCTGCCCCTCCCCTGACACAACTCCATGACGTTCCCTCGGGCCCTGTCGCTGTCACAGAGAGCAGAGCTCAGAGCTGGCTCTCTGCTGCCTGTGAGAGCTGCAGCCGCCATCAGGCCTCCCCTCAGCTCCTATGCTCTAAGCTGAGCAAACCCAGGGACCTCGGCTGCTTCTCTTACGCCTTGCCCTTCAGATCCTTCAGCTTGTGTGCAGCTCTCCTTCGGACACTCTAATAGTTTTATGCCCTTTGAGTACTACCCAAACCTGCATGCAGAACTCGAGGTGAAGGCACATTAGAACAGTGTAGAGAGGGACAATGACTTCCCTCACCCGGCTGGCATTGCCACACTTTGCTACAAAAAGCTCCAATAGAAGAGTTCAAATAAATCTTCTGCACCAGGCTGCAAGCAGGCTGCAGTCAGGTTATTAGAATATATATTACAGTTACAATATTATATTACCGTATGGCTGAAACTTACACCCCTTATCACTCTGCTAATCACAGAAATTATATACTTACAGGTCAGAATTTAATGGTTTCCTTAAATGTAGTCCTCAAGAAAGGATAATGAAGCTTGGAGATGTCTTAATTTACAACTCTAAATGCAAAAGGTTTTAAAAATTTATCTGTTTCCTCTGATATTTTGTTGCTTGAATAACAAACAAGATTCCAAGTGTGAGACAGGATAGAAGGAAAATATTTTCCAACAAGATAAAGCAGTGCTTTTTTCTACTGCAAAAAAATATTTTAATGGCATTTTGAAATAAGTTAAATACACCCCCCAAACCTATTTGCTTTCTAGAACTTGGACAGCTGGAAATTGAGAGAAATCACGTGAGTAATTTTTGGTCTCTTTTCTCCACAGCAATCAGAATAACTATGCTGTCCCAATCAGCATCACAGTCCCAATCAGTCTCTAAATGTTGAAATATGTGACCTTCTCAGTAGTATGCTGTTAAGAAGCTCTTTGTTGCCTCAGGTTATTTCCAGTTCATTTCTCTTTAGACATGAGCTTTTCATGGCATTTAATAGACTGAGTTCTAAATACAGTAGTCAGGTTACAGTTCAGCACTGCATGGTCACTTTCTTGAAGGGATAATTGCTGGAGAAGGATGGTGATCCCTGTAGCACCAGATGATGAAATAGTGCTTCACCCTTCCAAAATGTAGTTGTTCTAGTCGTAGCATACAGTGCCTTTCACTTGGTTTATGTTCTCTCTGACTGGAGGTCTTTTCATGCTATAAAATCCACATCACTAAAACTATTGTTCGCTGGTGCAATCATGAAGAAAAAGTCAAGTATAAACACCACAAGAACATTGTTTCCAGCTCAGTGACTCAATATTGGTTAACTGAATATAATCTGACAAGTCATGTTTTCAATGCTTCTTCAGAAAATACAGTAGAAAACGTTGAAAAGTTTTCTCTGTCTCAAATGTGCAATTTCCATTCTCAGGAAAATTAATATGATATTTCACATCAGTTCCAAATGAACATTCAGAGAACTCATAGTGCTCTGATGTGAAAAACATGTAGAGATTAATTGAGTAGACCATGTCAATTTTGTTACTAATTTCTTAATATTAGTGTATTTTAAAACCTAACACAAGAAGTAATTTTGTTAATGAAACACTTTCTCTGGCAACTTTAATGCATTCAGTTATTTACCAGGAAACTACTGTCATTCATGTAAATCTGATATTTTGCAGGGGACCCAACTTGCCAAATTTCTAGGTAAACAAAAATCTTTTTTTGATGTTGATTTGTTGAAGATCGTCAAAAGCTATATGACAGTATCTGACCTCTTTTAATTGTGTAATAATAAATAAACATTGGAATAAATATGGAATGGTTTCAGTATTCAAAATGGTAGAATTTTAAATATATCAGTAAGTTTTGCTTTCTTGTAATTAATTTTATTACTTCCCTAGGCACTAGAATTACTTTTAAATGAATTCATTGTAGCACACATCTAATAATTAAACACATTCCCAGACCCAATGCCCTTTTGCACTCATTTCCCCTTGATGTCAGTGGGAGTTTTGTTTAGAGAGGGAACACAGGAGCAGACCATTAATGTATTGTATTTTGAAATCATGCCATAAATTCCTTTGTGTTGTGGAATGTTACCTAAATGTTATTATAACAGTTCTGGACAATCTTTGATATAAAAAGCAATCCGCATTTTTGAAAAATGAATAACATTACAGAGAAGCAAAAAAGTACCCAATTATTAAATCATTCACACTTTGTTTGTGTGTTCTATTCTTGTCCACAAGCAGGACTGAATCTTGCTGCAGGAAATCAATGTAATTCTGTAAAATGATAGACAAGTTTTTGGTATTTAGACACATGGAGCAACTCCTCCCCCTCATTGTCTGACTTTTAGTGTCTGCAGAGTTGTTTCTCTCACATTTTTCTCTCTCTCACAGCTGCTGTGGAGCAATTTTTTTTCATCTTTCTTAAACAAGTTATTATAGAAGTTCCACCAGCTTGGTTGATATTTTCATCTTTGGCCATTGGCAGGTCTGTTTTGAAGACAGATGGAAGTGGCTGTGTCCAGAGGGCACCCCCAATCATCTGTTCACAGCAGTCATCCCTGTAGTTCCCTACCAAAAATTTTCCATATAAATCTAATTTATGGTCTGTATATATATTTCTTCAGACAGTTCCATGCTGAAAAAAAAAAAAAATAGCAATGGCAAATAATTATTTCAGTTTTTCGTGGATAAGCAGATTATTTTGATTGCTGTTGGGGTCTGTTATTTCTATGCTCTTTATAAAATAATTCTACTAATCTTTTGGTTTGAAAACTAGTACAATGTTGGCTTTGTTTGTAAAGACAATATATGTTTTGCTTCTTTACCCTTTTTAAACTCTTTTTTGTCTTTGCTTAAAATTTTTCATGCCTTCTCTATGTAAACAACAATTCATCAAGTCAAATATAGACTGTCTGGGTAGATGTGAGAGCAGCGAATGGTATCAGTCTTGATTTCCGTAAGACTTTTGACATGTTTTCCTGCAACATTCTCATAGGTAGGCTTTGGAAGTGAGGGATACACAAGTGGACAGTGAGGTGGACTGAGAACTGGCAGAGCTTGGAGGGTTGTGAACAGCAGCACAGAATCAAGTGTGAAGCCTGTAGCTAGTGGTGCTCCCCAGGGGTTGGTACTGGATCCAGTCTTGGACAAATGGACAGAGTGCACTCTCAGCAAGTTTGCTGATGATATAAAGCTGGGAGAAGGGGCTGACACATCAGAAGATTATGTTGTTATGTTGTTATGTTGTTATTCAGCCAGACCTGGACAGATTGGAGAGCTGGACAGAGAAGTACTTGATGAGGTTCAAGAAGAGCAAGTGTAAAGTCCGGGGAGAAATAACCTTATGCATCAGTACAGGTTAGGGGCTGACCTGCTGAATAGGAGCTCTGCAGAGAAGGACCCAGATGTTCTGGTGGACAACAGATTGGCCATGAGTCAGCAACCTGTCCTTGTTGGTAAGAAGGCCACTGGTATCCTGGGATTAAATAGAGCGTGTCCAGTAGGTTGGGGGAGGTGATTCTTCCCTTCTGCTCTGACTCAATGAGGCTGCATCTGGAATACTGTCCAGTTCTGGGCTCCTCAGTTGAAAACTGTGAACTTACAGAAAGAGTCCAGAAGAGGGCCACAAAGATGACTGGGGGCCTGGGGTATCTGTGTGAGGAAAGACAGAGACCTGGGACTATTGATCCTAGAGAGTTGAAGGCTGAGCGGCGATTTTGTCAACTCTTATAAATACCTAAAGTGTGGGAGTTGAGTAGATGGAGCTAGGCTCTTTTCAGTGGTGTTTAGTGACAGCACAAGAGGCAACAGGTAAAAATGGGAACACATGAAGTTCCATAAGAACATGAGGAAGAACTTCTTTACAGTGAGGGTAACAGGGCACTGGAACAGGCTGTTCAGAGAGATTATGGAGTTTCCTTCTCTGGAGATAATTAAGACCCATCTGGACACCTTCCTGGGTGTCCTGCTATAGGGAAACTGCATTAACAGGAGCTATTGGTGATGGGTGAATGGTTGGACTGGATGATCTTACAGGTCTTTTCCAACCTTGGTGATTCTGTGATCTCCAGAGGTTCCTTACAGTGCCTGCAATTCTGTGATAGATGTGCCAGTTCAGGTTTTAATATATACTTATGAAAGTGTATTGCTATTTGCAGATGAACAATCATCTGTTGTTCAAAGCTCTAAATGATGATTCCACAGTATATTCAGAATCACAGAATTGAAGGGGTTGGAAGGGGCCTCTAGTCTAACACCCCTGCCAAAGCACTAGCCCAGGTTGCACAGGTAGGCGTCCAGGCTGGTCTTGAACGTCTCCAGAGAAGGAGACTTCACCACTTCTCTGAGCAGCCTGTGCCAGTGCTCCATCACCCTCACTGTGAAGAAGTTCCCATGCACATCTGTACAGAACTTCCTATGCTTCAGTTTGTGGCCATTTCCCCTTGTCCTGTTGCCACACACTGCTGAGAAGAGTCCAGCCTCATCCCTTTGCCTCTCACTCCTTAGATATTTACAGATGTGGATCAGATCCCCTCTGAGTCTTCTTTTTTCAAGGCTGAACAGACCCAGGTCTCTCAGCCTCTCCTCATAAGTGAGGTGTTCCACACCCTTTATCATCTTTGTAGCCCTCAGCTGCACTCTTTCAAGGAGATCTCTGTCTTTTTTGTACCAGGGAGGCCAGAACTGGACACAATACTCCAGGTGAGGCCTCACCAGGGCAGAGTAGAGGGGGAGGATCACCTCCCTCGACCTGCTGGCCACACTTTTATTAAAGCACAATATATACGCACAATAATAATGCACAATATATACTTTGTGTATACAAGTTTGACATGAGGAAAGATGCATGAAATATGATCTAATCAGATATTCCTTAATAATTTCAACTAAATTTTTCACATCCGATGATTAGAAAAAATGATTGCATGTTTTACTTGGTAAAAAACAAAGAGTACCTTACTATTAATCAAGGATACTGCAAATTAAAACATATTTGTATTATAGAAGATCACAGTGGATAGAGTATCTAGAAAGCATTTACTAAAGCTACTGATAAACCAAGTTGATTTGATTTACATCAAGAGTATTCTCTTTGGTGTGAATCAGGTATAGGAAAAAAAAACAACAAAGTTTATGATAATCAACAACACTGACATAGACAGGGGTGGGTCATTCACTTTTAAGAGTGTGAATATATTGAGGATCTTTGATTTCATTTTCTAGCTACCTCTGTAACTTGACCACGTGACCCAGCCATAACAGCAATCGCTCTTTAGCCAGTAAACTATTTATGACTTTTGATGCATGTTAATTCAGATGAACATTTTCCTTCTCATGCTGTTGCAGAAATGTAAATTAAGCCCGAATTACACAAAATGCTTGTCAAATAGAGAGAGCAGTACTAAGGAAAATGATATTTGTTACTAATATATTTTTAAACTAAGAAAATCAAACTCCACACAATTTGGTAAGCTCTGGAACTGTGATCTGATATTATTGGCTAAAATAACCAGATGGCATAGAGAAAAAAATAAACACACATATAAATATATATATATTTGTTGTTAAAGATTTTCTTTACATAAGAATTGCAAAACCTAACCCAGATGTTTGAATAAATAATCAAACTGAAAAATTGTAGGAATGATTAAAACTGTGGCAGTTATTGCTGACAAATATTTTAGGCTCTGTTGCTTAATTATTGAAGTATATGCACTAAAACTTATGGTCTCAATATGTCTACAAATAGACCAGTCTAGGAGACATAAGATGCAAAACACCAGCAGCGAGTGACTACCATGCTTGCACACAATAAATCCACACATCTTGGGCTGATAGCCCTCAGGAACCCCAACATGTGTTTTACCAGCTGAGATGATATGTATCATTTACAGACTTTTCCAAATTAATGAATTTTAGTATGAATCTATAATAGAATATTCATAAATGTTATGTTGGATAGTCTTCTTTCCTCTTTTTTTTACAGCTTCAATTCTAAAATGGAAACTACCAGGGGAAAGTGAGCTTTTCCTAATCTGAATTGCCTAATGACTCAAAACTGTGTTAGCTGAAATATAAGTAAATTGACTGTTAGCATTTTTAAGTCCCAAGATTCCCACATCATCTTGCCTAGATTGCCACTGAGTCATGCTGGTTCATGCAACCAGAAACAATGCTGTTTTTTCATTTCATTACAGCTTTGGTGATTTTTGAAGGTTGGTACCCTACGCTAGCTCACCCACTTGCCCTGACAGAAAAGGATGTTTTACTTCATCTACATTATTTATGTGCATATTTCATGGCATTGCGTTTATTCACTATTAACCATGAAGTACAGAGGAAGAGAATGATTATACTTTTCTAATTCTATTTCATGTTCTTCATCTTATAAATTCCAAGTCCACGTTAGGTTCAGTTTTAGCCACCACCCAATGTCAATTTAATGTAATTTCTATCTATCATTTCTATCATTTATAACTGCAACACAGTATATGAATTTTATTTCTGAATTTTGATGTTGTTCCTGAATGGCAACTTAAAGGGACCTGAGTTCCCATCTCTATGGCTTCCTGGCAGCTATCTGCATAGTCATGTAAAGTAAATATTTAGAAAAAAATCTTCATGAAGATGAATTTGATCGAAAGATGAAAAATCACATAATGTTACTTTTCTTCTAAAGGCAGAAAAGAAGATTGAGTGCCACATCTCAAATTTAATTCATGCTATAAATAAAGAGAAGTGTATATAAATTGCATTGTCTTGTGCCTAGAAGAAATTCTCTCTCAATGAAATACAGCTTATTGTTTTACTGAACTACCAGTAATCCACAATCTTGTGTCTATGTTCTCCTATGCCACTGAGAAGATCAGTAGCTTTTGGGAGGATTCCTACTTTCACTGTGCCCTCAATTGTATAAGTAGCAGTGTATTTTGGGTTGGGTAATGCACTGTGGGGCTAGACCAATATCAAACAGCTTTGTGATCTGATCAGGATAAAGCTGTGGAAACTTGCTCCGTTTTCTAAAATTAATCTACCCTTCTAAGTACCACTCATATAAATTCCATTCTAGGATTCGCAGTGCCTATTTTCTCTTTGTAAATTCAAAGATACAGTGTGTCGCAGAAAGCTTTTTATACATATCTCAGAAAACAAATTAGGAATCAACTACTTAGTATCACCTTCAGTATAAACATAATAAATAGGATCTCTCTGCAAAGAAAGCTCGTCAGGTTTACTGTTAACTGTCTCTTAGAAGTTCTCCAACTATCTTCATCAATTTTTTCATATAAGTGTTATTAAAAATAATAGTGATGTATGTCACAATAATCAGAATAAAATATTTATAAAACATTAGAAGATGAAACAAACTAAATAAAAACAAACAAACAAAGTATTCCAATGTAGGGGATTTATTTATTTATTTATTTTCCCATCTCCTAATATAGTTTGTAATACTTAAAAAGTTTCTTTTGATGATTTTATTTTACCCAGGCATTTAAGCATCTTACCAATGTTTTTGGATCATTTTTGATATCTTTATTTAGTTTACTGAATTATGATTATGAGTTATGACAGTTGTGCCCCTTTGCACACCACCCAGCCCCTCCAGAATGCTAGTAGGAACTAACAGTGCACTACAATAAGACTATGGACCTCATACAAGGAGGTCTGCTTAAAAACTGACATAATGACATGGACTGTTGTTTTGTCCTTCCTCATTACTTTAGTAATTACTCCTCAAATTCATACTTATTCATTATGGCCACTCTATGGAGCTAAACATTGGCTTCGTAGTGCTTAGATATGGAATCAGAGAGTGAAATCAGACTAATTAAATTGGCCCAGTCTCTTTAGCAAGCAAATTGGGCCAAGTTAATTGTCATCAAGTGATATAAGGAAATTCAGACACTACTCTGCGAAATACCATTTTAATTATATGTAAGGAAGAGCATTGCCCCTAATTTCAGATTTCTTAATTAGGAACATGAACAAACAGCAATAATAATCTTTGTAGACTACAAATAAGAAAATATCAGATGAAGCATGTTTTCGCTAAGCACGTTAACTATTGAGCAAATATGACTATATTTATTATGTTGAAACTGTCTAAAATGTAGACCTATATCCCCAGAGAAAAGGTTAATGTGGTGGGTATGCATCAAAGAGAAGATAAATCTGACATAAATATTTTAAGAAACACTATGGCCAGAGGATTCACTTTCAGTAAGTTATTTTAAAACC
>VXAB01004531.1:9084-31385 GCA_013399175.1 Odontophorus gujanensis | reverse complement strand
ATAGTGATGTATGTCACAATAATCAGAATAAAATATTTATAAAACATTAGAAGATGAAACAAACTAAATAAAAACAAACAAACAAAGTATTCCAATGTAGGGGATTTATTTATTTATTTATTTTCCCATCTCCTAATATAGTTTGTAATACTTAAAAAGTTTCTTTTGATGATTTTATTTTACCCAGGCATTTAAGCATCTTACCAATGTTTTTGGATCATTTTTGATATCTTTATTTAGTTTACTGAATTATGATTATGAGTTATGACAGTTGTGCCCCTTTGCACACCACCCAGCCCCTCCAGAATGCTAGTAGGAACTAACAGTGCACTACAATAAGACTATGGACCTCATACAAGGAGGTCTGCTTAAAAACTGACATAATGACATGGACTGTTGTTTTGTCCTTCCTCATTACTTTAGTAATTACTCCTCAAATTCATACTTATTCATTATGGCCACTCTATGGAGCTAAACATTGGCTTCGTAGTGCTTAGATATGGAATCAGAGAGTGAAATCAGACTAATTAAATTGGCCCAGTCTCTTTAGCAAGCAAATTGGGCCAAGTTAATTGTCATCAAGTGATATAAGGAAATTCAGACACTACTCTGCGAAATACCATTTTAATTATATGTAAGGAAGAGCATTGCCCCTAATTTCAGATTTCTTAATTAGGAACATGAACAAACAGCAATAATAATCTTTGTAGACTACAAATAAGAAAATATCAGATGAAGCATGTTTTCGCTAAGCACGTTAACTATTGAGCAAATATGACTATATTTATTATGTTGAAACTGTCTAAAATGTAGACCTATATCCCCAGAGAAAAGGTTAATGTGGTGGGTATGCATCAAAGAGAAGATAAATCTGACATAAATATTTTAAGAAACACTATGGCCAGAGGATTCACTTTCAGTAAGTTATTTTAAAACCAAAAGATAAGAGAAGATATACCATGATCAATGTATTTTAAATGTAATTCTGGTTTCAGTTTAGGTGCAAAGGAGGATGTTCACATTTGCGTTAAGTTTGTATTCAGATACTTCAGAACACCATTTCAGGCTTAACTTTAAGAAAGAGCAAAACTTCAAGGCTCTTTCAGTTAATTGCCTCTGATTATAACAAAAGTGGAAGCAGTTGGTGTATCTGCATCAAGTCGAGGGTCCTGTGACAGTTTTTGTCACATGAAGAGCTGATCAATCTTTGTTCAACAGTGATTGATTTTGAAAAACGCAGACTACAATACTGACTCATAATATTCACCATACAAATTACAAATGCAAGTTAATTATTTACACCTCCTTGTTTGGAAAAAAAAAAAAAGTGAAATTTACAATCTGTGGTAAACACTAAAAAATCCTGAGGATTTGTACAGTTTCTACCTATCTATTCATGTTATATCCTGCACTAAGAGACTGATTTCTCTATTAATAGCTGTCAAATCTTTTCACATTGTGTAACTTATGATTCCTTAAACCTTTGCTGGCAAAATGATCAATTACTGAGGTTGTGGGCTTGGAAACAGGTGAGTGAAATTGGCACAGAGTGGTTTAGTTACAAGTGTAAGCAGGATCAAAATATGTTCAGTACAATTTAAAAGCCATGCACTTTTAAAGTAGTCTAATAGTTATTCCCCATTGCTTAAAATGAATACTAAGAAATGCTGCATTGAGAATATCAAGGATATAGCAATGAACAAGTGTTACAGCTAACGTAAGTGTGAAAGTTGTCCATATGTTCTTCACTTCCCTAAAGCTTAAAAAAAGGCCACATTCTGTAACAGTTCCAATTAAAGGACATCATCTTGAAGAAAAAGGCTGAAGGATCATGTATATCCTAATTTTTGATAAACAAAACTGTATTCAAAATGTCATGAAGCTAACTTGGTTTTGATGCATTCAAGTATGGGCTATAGTGGTAGATTCATGGTCAGAAAAGACAGCTAACCAAGCATCTCACAAGCCACATACAGTAAATAACTGTTGAAGTGCATTGCGAAAATGTTGATTAATTAAAAATAAATAAATAAATGCAATACTGTAAACTTTAAATCAGCTGCTTGCTTTCTGTATCATTATGGAAGGTGAATGAGTACAGAATTTAATTTTACATACCATATCTTCCAGTAGTTGTATACTGTTAAGCAAATATGTTGTTTGTGTGAAAAACTACTTGAGAAGGTCTTGTCCGATGGAATAAGTACTAAATACGAGAGCAAGGAATAGTGGCTCACCTCCTAGTAGCACTAATCCTATTTTGCATTCAGAGTTCTGTGTGAAGGCAGCTGAAAGCTTATGGTCATAACCGCAATTTATTCATCTCCTTGTGGCTTTCATTTGACCAAACTGTGTTTTTGGTCTGGGAATGCATTAGGAGTTTTAAACTGGTCTGGATGACATAAGGACAATAGGAAACAACCAAACACTGAGAACACTACAACTGCCATACTGACTGATCTTACCAGAGCTTAATTCGTGAACCATAATTGCTCTGCTGAGAACCTAAACTCCTTGCCTTGTTCTGCTACAGACTTGCAAGTCAGGTCTCTATTTGGGTGGGTACTGCCAAGTACAGGCAGTGATAGCAGTGAGACCTCTCCTCTCCTCAAATCATGAGGCTTTGTGAGGACAATTTTAAGGAGACAATTCCTCCTCATCTGGTGCAGCCCAGGCAAGCCAAAAGGTTGGACCCCTATGATACAGAGGATGTTTAAACCTACATATGTTTATATAAAAAGTTTTTATATGTGTAACTGCACACATATTTAATGTATGCATATATACATATAAACATATATATATACTTATATCTAAACATTCTTTCTTTTTGTACCCAGAATAGAAAAAATGAATACTATGGATATATTTAGACTTCTGTGAAACTGTATAACTGACTTTTTGGAATAATTATTAACTTGGAGCACAGTGCAACGCATGGCTATAAAATCCAGAGAAACAGGGCTTAATTATGTAAGGCTAATACAACTTTAACAGTAATGTGAAAGCAACATTATAATATTGCCACTATGTCTGGTAAAAAACAGAATTATTTTTAGGTTATCTCCAAAGTCAATTTGGGAGCAATACCATGCATATAAATGCCTGCTGTAAGAAAATAAACTAGCTTTATTTCATAGAACCAATGCTTTGGTGCTGCAGTGAAATTAGGAAATCTGACAATACTGTAATGTTATCCTTTGCAAAATTTTATCTTCAGCATTATCTGGAAAGCTGTTGCTGTTTGTTTTCAATGCAACTGAGGGGGGGAAGCTGTAAGTATTTTAAAGTCTAACTTGATATGTTAATAAATTATGAGAACTGCTCAGAAAGTAATCTCTCCTATGTTATTATGTTGGCTCACAATGTCGGAGGTGGATGTTGGTGGTATGGCAGTAGAGGTTGAACCTTTCCACCAATATTCCATTACGTTTTGTCACTGTGTGACAGATGGCAGCAGGGGGGTAGTCTTACAGACTATCATCTGACACCGAAGTGTGGATGAAACAAAAGTGTATCACTGAATTCCTCTGAAAAAAATGGTACTCATACTGACATTCACTGTTGCTTGCTGAACGTTTAGAGAGATAAAACACTGGATGTGAGCACAGTGAGATGGTGGGTGGATGCAGGGTGATGACCTGAATAAATAGTACCAAATGGTCTGATTAGTCAGGATAGATGGTATATTTACAGATGGTAAAGAGACACCCAATAATACAGGAAGTGCTCACCTGCCTCCAAAGATTGAAGTTTGCTGACAGAAAAGGGAGATCCACATGGGAGGGATCTCCAACAAGAAATCCTTCCCCAATGGGGGTCAGCCCTTAAACAGGGTCTAGGCGAAACGGAGCCAGACTCCACCCCTTCCAGTCATACATGTGAATTGCCTTCACCTGTGCTCCTGCAGCTGACTCAGTGCTTGCCTCAGGTGATCAATCAGTGATTCAGGCCATGATTCAACTGTTCCCATACAGTGGTGTGCTTCCGCAGTGGTGACAATGATGTGAAAGACAAGTCACGTTCTGGAAATCCATGCAGAAGTTTACAAGTGTGGCAAACAGGCTCTTGATCATTGCTGGCAAAAATGCATAGCTAATAGTGGTGACTTTGTTGAATAATAGTATTTTGTAGCTGAGAATTTGCTCAAAATTGTGCATTTTGTACCCATTGCAGTTTCCATGGAAATAAACTGGAGGCATTACTTTTGGAACAACTTACATATTTAGTCAAGTGCTTAATTTATTAGCATATTTAATAGATGTTTGTTTTAATTAACAGAGGATACTGATTCAAAATAATGCTTTGCAGGTACAATGAATGACAGCTGATTTTATGTCTATTTTAATAGAAGCTATTATTTTTTTAATTAATTGCATTCTCAAAGAAACAGAGCCTAACTGATTAACTGCAAGAGACAGTCTGGCTGCTTCAGGTGAGTGGAATGAATAAAATTTCTATTTGTTGCTTCTGGCTTACTCTCTTTTCTTTCTCTGAAGTAGTGTCTTTATCTTACAAAGCAATACAAAATAACAGATAGAAATCAACATCTTAAAGTCCAGATTTGCAAATAAATTTAGTATTTAAAAAATCATCCCTGCCTTGTTTTCCTTTAGTTATACATCTTAGAAAAATTCCCTTTTACAAAAGAGGAAATTCTCAGGTATATAGTAAATACACAAATTCAAATGTAAAAGTGTTTTCACACATGGTAACTCTGGGGAGCTTCTTAGAGAAGAGACTTTTAAAAGACCAATAGCAGTGCAGTGCTGCTTTACAGGTATATAAACAGGGTTTAACACATAGTAGTCTAAGCTCCAGGTGTTTTGTGGCTGCTGACAATTTTTTGGAATTCAGGAAATAAGACACAATAAACTTAATCACAGTGGATAAAATGTGCCCTGTTAATTTTGTGAGGGTTTTCTCCCAGTTTCATGCTTTTCCACTGTAATGTGTCTAATTTCCTTGGACAATATCCTGATGGCAGTAACATCACAGTAGATTTACTTTATTTCTCTGCTTTTTGCTGAGACTTTTACGGTGTAATGAAAGCATTTGTAACACAGTGTCCCCAGAGAACCTCTTTGAATTGTCCTGCTAGCCAGCACTTTATTATGGACAAAGGCTAAATGAGTATGATCTAGAAATCTTTATTCATTACTAGTGCCTCAGCTTCGTGTTCAGTTGGAAAGCCCCGTAATTATAATAATTTATTCATTTATGGAATAAGACATGGAACACATTTTGAAGAATATTATTTTTCTGCTCACTGTTATCTTGGCAGCACCCAGGCCCTGGAAAGCTACATACAGACTGTTCAAACCTGAATGTATGGTGCCTCTTCCACCATGCAAAGGGCTTGCTCTTCTGAGCAGGAAACTTAACAGGCTGCAGGATCATTGGAGCAGGTGAGAAAAAGGAGAGCACTCTATTTCCCATATTTGCAGTGTGCATGAGAGCGTAGGTGATTTTTTTGTCTTGAAAGTAGTAGCACTTTAGTGTCCTCTGAAGGATGACATTTTTCTTTCTGACATCCTCTTGGGGGTACTGGAGCTGAAAACCAAAACTTGTCAGAACTGTGTCCATAGAAACAACCATTAAGACTACAAACCTGAATTGCTTTAGATGAGAGTGCACAAAAATAATTAGTTTAAAGTAAGATCCCAGACATCTGCATGCAGACACAGTGAGGCTCCTGATGCACCACCTCCCACCAATTGGGAATCTGTGTGTCATTGGATATTCCCTCTCTTTACCACAATTCACTCCTCCTCCATAAAATGTGTTTCCTTTGTTTTATGACTTTTCTTGGAAAAGAACAGTGGAAAATCAGAATGTTTCACCAAATAGGAGAGGGTCATGAGAGGCTGCAATGAGGAAACTATGTAAGATTAAAAGGGACTTTACATCCCTTGGAAAGATGGTTAAGGGGTCAGGAGCACAATTAATGATTCCCTCCATCCTCCCAAGTGGTGGTTGGGTCCTGGAAGGAAGGAGGAGAATATATCAGGTAAATTACTGGCTGAGGGGATGGTATCAGGATCAAGGGTAGGAGTACTATGATCTTGGGCAGGCCTTTGAGAGACTGGGTATGCAGGTGTCAGACAGAATGCGACTGAGCAGATGGGGCAAAAGTGTTCTGGGGAGCAAGGTGGCTGGATTGATTACCAGAGCTTTAAGCTAGATTCAGTGGGGGAAGGGAGTGGAGTTCTTTGTATCAGAGAGGGGCCTGGTAATGCTGCGTTTTTCATAAGCTGTGGAGAAAAGCCTTTCAGTTATCCAGCTGGATCTTGTGAGAACTCTTCAGAGAAGATAACATTGCCAATAGCCTGGTTTAAACCTTCCCACATCTGTCTAGAAATACCTGTACCCTCTGCTTCCCTAAAGTGCCTGTATACTAATGCAGGAATTGTGGGAAATAAACAGGAAGAACTAGAGATCTGTATGTAGTCATAGGGCCATGATCTCATTGCAATCAAACAGGCATGGTGGGACAGCTCATATGACTGGAACGCTGTAATGGATGGCTATGTCCTCTTTAGGAAAGACAGGCTGAGGAGGAGGGGTGGTGTAGTTGCTGTTTTTATGAGAGAGCAACTAGAGTGTATTGAACTCCACTTGGAGGGGAATGATGAACAAGTGAAGAGCTTGTAGGTAAGAATTAAGGGGTGAGTTAACATAGGTGTTGCTGTTGTGGATGTGCATACAGGCCATCTGATCAGGAGGAGGAAGTGGATGAGGCCTTCTACACACAGCTGGAAATAGCCTTGCAATCCATGGCACTGGTTCTTATGGGGGGACTTCAACCATCCTGATATTTGTTGGATAAATGACGCAGCCAGGCACACAAGGTCCACGGGGTTCCTGCAAGGCACTGATGATAATTTTCTAATGCAGGTGGTAGAGCATCCAATAACGAGATTTTACTAACAAAGAAGAGCTGGTGAGGGATCTGATGGTTGGAGGAGGCTTGGGATGCTGCAATCATGAGATGGTAAAGTTCAAGGTCTAGTCTGGAAGAAGCAAAGCAATAAATAAAATTGATACCCTGGAGTCAAGAGAGACAACTTTGACTTCAAGGAATCATAGAATCATAGAATGGTCTGGGTTGAAAAGGACCTTAAAGTTCATCAAGTTTCAATTCCCCTGGCGTGGGCAGAGTTGTCAACCACTACAACAAGCTGCCCAGATCAACTTCTTCGAAGACCTACTTGGAGGTATCCCATGGGCTAGAGATAAGGGGGGACATGAGAGCTGATTGTTGCTTAAACACCACTTCTTTCAAGATCAAAATCAATGCATCCCTAACAGTAAGAAATCAGGAAAAGCTGGCAAGAAGCCTGTGTGGATGAGCAAGGAACCTTTATGAACTATAAGGAAAGAAGGAGGTCCATAAAATGTGGAAAAATGCCCTGTCTGCCTGGGAAGAATACAGGAATATTACCAGGGCCAGTAGGGATGTAATGAGGAGGGCTAAAGTACTCTTGAAATTAAACCTTGCAAAAGAGGTAAAGATAAGAAGAAAGGTTAAGTATGTCAACAGTAAAAGGAGGACTATGGAAAATGTGGGTCACCTACTAAATGAGGTGGGTGCCATGGTAACAGGAGATGCTGAGAAGGCAGAGATTCTAAATGCTTTCTTTCCTTTGGTCTTTAATGCTAAGAATAGCCCTCAGGAATCCCAGACTCTGGATGTAAGAGAGTCTGGATAAAGGAAGACTTTCCATTGGTAGAGGTGGATCTGATCAGAGAGCAAATTCAGTGCGCACAAATTCATGGGCCCCGATGGGATGCACCCACATGTGCCAAGAGAACTGGCAGAGGTGATTCTTGTATTGCTCTGTATCATCTTTGAAAGATCCTGGCAAATAGGAGAGGTGCTGTCATGGTTTTATGATTTTTGGTATTGGTATTCCACATCATAACATCATGTAGTGCATTAAGAGTTAAAGAGTTAATGCTTTAGCTGCATGGATCATTGATAGTTACGGATATGCCTGTCTCAGAAGAGAAGAAGAACTACATTCCCCAGAGGGCTGTGCGATGCTTTACATTTTTACGTGTTTCTGCTCAGAGGGAAAAGATAAAAACTGTCTGCGGTCACAGGACTCTCTCTCTTCCCTTTGGGATCCACTCAGCAGTGGGTGCTCGCTGCCGTCTCACCTTCAGCATTTAGCGTAAGGCCTTCGGTTTATCGGACACTCTCTCTTGCTCATTTTATTTGATTTATTAGCTTCAATTCCAATTATATTGTATTATATTGTATTATTTTGCATTCCTATATCTTATTTAGTAAATTAGCTTTCCTCCTCAGGTCGTTGCCACTGTTTTGTTTTTAGGCCCATCTCCCCTTATCCCTTTTCCCTTTCCCCCTTCCCCTTTCCTGGGGCATGGGTCTGTGGGTCCCCCACATCAATCATCATGGAACCGGGCCAAACCAGCCCGTAAGCCGTTGACAGGTGCCTGAAGACTGAAGGATAGTCAGTGCCACTCCGAGGAGGAATAACCACATGCATCAGTATAGGTTTGGGGATGACTTGCTGGAGAGGAGATCTGCAGAGAAGGACCTTGGGATTCTAGTGAACACCAGGCTGGCCACGAACCAGCAGTGTGCCCTGATAGCCAAGAAGGCCAGCGGGATCCTGGGGTGCATTAAAAAGAGTGTGTCCAGCAGGTTGAGGGAGGTGATACTCTCCCTCTACTCTGTCCTGGTGAGACCACATTTACAATATTGTGTCCAGTTCTGGGTTCCCCACTTCAAAAAAGACAGGAATCTCCTAGGAGTCCAGCAGAGGGCCATGAAGATAATAAAAGGCCTGGAGCATCTCCCATATGAGGAAAGGCTGAGTAACCTGGGACTATTCTGCCTAGGGAAGAGAAGACTGAGAGGGCATCTGATTAATGTTTATAAATATCTAAAGGGAAGTGGGAGGCAAATGGATGAGGCCAGGCTCTTCTCAGTGGTGTGCAGTGATAGGACAAAGAGGCCTAAAACTAGAACATACGAAGTTCTATACTAACATGCAGAAGATCTTCTTTATGGTAAGAGAGATGGAGCACTGAAACAGGTTACCTAAAGAGGCTGTGGAATCTCCTTCTATTGGAGATATTCTAGACCTGACTGGATGCGCCTACCTGTGCAAACGATGAAGGGAACCTGCTTTAGCAGGAGAGATGTACTCAGTGATTTCTTGAGATCCCTTCCAACCCCTGTGATTCTGTGAGTCTGTGATAAATAATGAGATATTTGCTAGAGAGACTCACCAACACTGCAAATTTTCATTAAAAATTAAGTCAGTGGAAGTCAATGTGATATTGTCCTTGGTATTCCCAGTAAGATTTCTATCATCTCCAGTACCCCCGCTTCTGTTAATTTTGTTTCTCCAGTTCCTTTACAGTTTGTTGTGTTCTGCCTTTCCCATGCAGTGACAGAAGAAAATATTTCTGATTGGAGAAAGAGAGCCTTTCCCACCTGCACTGTTCTCCCCTGCCCTGCCTGGGGAATCCTCGGTAGGAGGAGGGGAAGGACTGGAGGAAAAAAGCACTGCTTACCATTTGCAGCCTTATTTAGAAGTGACATTTTAGCTGGCAGAAACAGAGACAGCAGGGGCCGATGCCTGACTGTCACTCCAGATGAACACTTGGTTGGTGTGTAACTGAGAAGAGCCTCTCAAGCCTCAATTATTGCAACACATACACAGTCCGACTGTGCTGGTGGCTGTGACACCCTCCAGGCTAACCCTCTGGTGCCCAAACACAGACAGCAGGACTTCATCAGTACAATTGTAGATCTGCTGCTCAAACAGAATCATTAGTCTTTTCCAGTTCAGCTGGTTTTATGTAGCATATCGTGGAACTAGTATCATTTGAGAAAGCAGTATCAGTGTGATCCCAAGTCTTGGGATCCATTTCCTGAAGGAAATGTGTGGGTATGGTTGTGATCATGACACAAATGCACAGGAGTCCAGAACTGGCCTGTGGTATTCCTGGTAAGAATACTGATGTCATGAAATTGGAAAAGAGAGCAAAAAATGCTAGAATGAGCTTTTCTCTACCTCATGTTCATTAGATACAAAGCAGAGCCTTTAGTGATGCCTGAATGGAACCAAAATCCTCCTCCACTCCCAATAATGCCTATAGAGAAACCTTACAATTAATTTTTGAACAGTTAAATCCTCCTTTGGGGAAATATTACCACCTGGGAAATCTTTGAGGAAATGAAGCCAATTTAGATTAAATTGCTTGCAAGGATTTCTGAAAATAAGGTATCATAACATGAGAATGGAATGTATAGAACTAAAAGAATTTCTGAGAAAACACAGTTAGACATTACTTGTACTTTCTAATCCTATAATATTTTTTAATTTATTATCACGCTTTTAAATCAGATTAGAAATTCCAACTTCTGATCTAACTTGAATAAACTTGGATCGAAGCACTTGAAATAAGATAGGAAAGGTTAAGCTCTGCAATTGTCCAGTTTACTCTGTTAGTTCCTATCTATGAGCTGCTTTTGATGATCTGTATGATCTGTATGAACTTTCCACAAAGTTGTGATATATATTATGTATCTGTATTTTATTAACATACTGTATTATTTGCAGTAGTTTTAATTTCTGATGTATCCTAGTATCATTTAAATAGAAAGTATTTAGTAATAGCCATATTCCTCAGTTACATTAATTATTAAGACTTCTTATCTGTTGTCAATGAGCTGACAAAAAAAAATCAAGCAAACGATTTCTGTAGTGATGGTGATTTTACACTTTTATATTTTCTTCTTAGCTTATCCAATTTTAATTACATTTCTCTTCAAATGAGTTTATAACAGAAGCTGCAAGAGTACCACAATTCTAGGGCTTTGCTATAAAATCTATGTTCATGGTAAAACTGAAGTTCAGTGTTGTTTTTTTTTTTTTTCAAATGGTCTTTTATATTAATGAGACCTCCAAACAGATATTATATGTTGGCTTGTTCTAAGATCCATCTGTGCTTGCTTTTAGAGCAACAGTATATTTTGCTATTTTTTCATTTTTTTTAGAAAAAAAAAGGCAAAAAAAAAAAAAGATATCTAGAACTCGAATACTGCTCAGCTAACCTAAAATGATGAAAGGCTGATGAACATAGGAACCGATTTAGAGTTCAAAATTATTTGGAACAGATATGAACACAGATCACTAACAGGAAAAAGAGTGGTATTTCTGTGCCAGAATAGGATGAGTGAGTATCTGTTCTTTGGGCATGCTTGAGCAGTGTTGCATCTAGCACCACAGAATACCATACTTTTATGGAAAGAAGTCACTGACCTGAAAGAATCACCTCATTAATGTAGGTAGGTGTGCCACTCACTCTCTCTTTTTGGGACTGAAAGCAGAACTGATTAAGTACCTTTATTTAATGAAGTATCTGTAGGTGGTAAAGGATTGCCACTGGAGGCATTAAAACAAATGTCTGGGCCTGTGCAAGCTTAATACATATAAAATAAAATCATTAAATGCATGTTCTATTGAAATACATGAATTAGGGTGTGGAAAACAGATACAGAATTCTGAAAGTATCTTTGAAGACAGTTCCTCAAGTACTGCATTTGTTGTAGGGGAATACAGGAGATGTGATTAAGAAAATTACAATTTTCCTCACTTTCTACATAGGCCACTCTGAAAGTAATGCCTCCAATTTATTTCCATGGAAACTACAACCTACAAGATACAAAGAGCACAGTAACGTTATTTGATAGACCAAATTCTTGGCTACAAAACACTCTTCTTCAACAGACACCCCCTATTAGCTATGCATTTTCACCGGTGATGAACAAGAGCTTGCGTGCCACGCTCAAAAAAATCTGCGTGGATGTCCAGAAGCATTACTTTTGGAGCAGTCCTTGTAATATATTCAAGAAAGATATATTTTTGCCAATAGATATAGTACATGAACAATATTCTAGATGACTTTTATGTGAAAGAAACTGAGTCCAGTGTAATCTCTGATTCAGCACTTAAAAGAAAAATAACTATAACACAATTGTCTTACAAATCCTATAGTTAGCTCAGAAACATGCAGATTAGATCAAAAATCAGTGTTTAAATAATTCTTAGATTCAATTATTTGAATAATTTCCCTTTTGTTGGCTTTACATAAATATGAGAGAACAAATAAGTATCTACTCACTTCAGACCCCTCCCTTCATCTTTTATCTGCTTAAGAAAAAATGGAACTAAGAAAACAAAGCCAAGAATAGATTGGTGCTTTTTTTTTTTTTCACAGTGGTGATTAATTGGAGATTATTTTCTCCCACAATAACTGTTCTTAAAATAAAAGTTGATGCATTTGTGTTTAAATTAGACACTTCCAATTAAATCCTTTATTTATTTATTTTTCCCTTTCAGGAAGGAAAATGTATCAGTAATTCCAGAAAGAACACATTGTCAAATGATATTTGATCTATTAAGCTGCAGTTGTGAGGAAAAAGAAACATCAAGAAGGAACTAGTCCTAGATGTAAACTGGGCATTTTATACACTGGGAAGTGGAAACAACAAGCACCCCTAACTGAAGAACTGCAGAAGAACCCACCTGCCTCCTAAATGCTGTTTTTATGCATTTCTGTTTCTTAGTCTTGCAACCTCAGGGAACTGAAAAGAAAAAGCTGTCAGTCAGATGAACTAGAAATATAGGAATTAGGAGCAGCTAATACATTTCCACAGTTCTTCTGCTATACATCCTTTGCTGAGTAGCAGCTCCCTCTGAACATCACCCATATCCTGTCCCTTGATTCATGCTTCCTGCCTTCTTCCTCCTTTTTATCTTTTTACTCTGTTTCTCGCATATTCTCTGTTCTCTCCCTTTGCTAGTTCATTAAGCAACATCCTCCATAAAATATAGAAGAAAACTTGTTAAAACAAAATACGGTACCGATGGTTCTTGACATCTATCTCTGTACTGTCAGCATGTGTGAGCAAGTGTTTTCCAATAGTCTCCTTTCTGGGGCAGGGACATTGTAACTTTTCCATATTTTGAAGTACTTAGCAGATGGCTCCCTTCTCAGTTTTATTTTTTTTTCTGTTTTTTTTTTTTCCCCCCAAAAGCACTTATCTAAGTGATGTTATGTTCTACTCTATGTTCAAGGCTGAACTGAATGTATCATTTTACTATATCTGGAGCTTAATTCAGCAAAGCAGCGAAGCACTGTCTTTAAGCATGACTAATAACGCTGAATACCATGAGAATACTAGTATGAGTAAAGTTGCAGTTATGGTTAATCTCAAAATACTGTGTTTTCCAGGGATGCTGTCCCATTAGTTTTGCAGCATGATATAAAAATCATAAACATCTTGGTCAGTAATGAAAAGGTAGTTCAATGAATACAAAATTTATTATTTTCTGATATCTTTAAAATTAATAATTTTAGCAAATAAACTATTGATACAAAATACAAAAATGGTGGAAATAAAGATGCAAATAAATCATTAAAAAGAATGATGCAAAAAATTACTTCCACATGCAGAGCAGAGCGCTATGAAACAGCTCCTTCACATGCAGTTGTCTAACCATATACTCAGACAGCTGGATCAAAGCTTAAATTCAGAAATCTGGTAATCATTTGTTTCAAAGAGGTCTTAAAACTGGTTTTGCTCAGCTAGAATAGCCTGCTTGAACAATATAGATTCAGTTCTGGGACACTGGCAATCATCGTGTTATATCTTGTGTAGCAGTTGTTGCTGCTGGCCCAGGTGTTTTATGTGTGTGATTTTTTGGTATGTTTGTTTGTTTTTAAGCATACATCAAGATCCTAATTAATTGTAAAAATTGTTACCCATACATGAATTTCCTCTAGGCTGGAAGAACATCAACTGACTTTCGTATGCTAAGTTGTAAGCTTTACAGCTGGTGAAAGATTAGCTGATCTCTGCTATTTCTTGTCATTTAAAATGAGGCATTTCTGGGACTAGTTTTAAATTTGATATGAAAAATGTGTCCAAAGAAAATGGTTGCTTGATATCTAAGAGTCCTGTTAAAGTAGGCAGTAAATCTACATCGAATAGTCTTTTGTGTGTGTGTGTGTGTGTGTGTGTGTGTAATGAAAAGCCAGATTTGAATTTAATTGCACGTTTTTACCAACAGTTTATCATATTACTGAAGGTTATAAGTTAGCCTTTCATTGCTTTGTCCTCAAAACATGCAGGTTTGATTACAAGCTGCTTTGTGCTGTCACTCTAAGACAAACACTTTGAGCTTATTTACTCTTATGACAGCAGGTTTAAACAGGTTGGCACAGCTATATTTTGATCAAAGAAGTAATCATTTGTGGAATGACAATTCACACAACAGTCACATTATGCACTGTGCTTTTATGGGTGCAGCACATTAAACTGAATATCATACTTGGAGGAGATAATTCAGAATCAGAAATCAAGAATCGTAATGTAATTTATACTGTTTGACTGACTATCAGGAAAGTATATGAATGATAGTGAAAGCTGCCATTATGATACTGATGCAAGCCTCATCATTTTATCATGTCTTTCTGATTGCATATTGAAAAACAGGGAACAATGAACCTGTTAAAGTACAAACACTAGCAAAAGAATCATTTTCTAAATCAAAGATCATCTAAAAGCATGCATGTCTAATTGTTTATTTCCATCAATTTCTGGTGTGCTTTTTTAAATTATTTGTAGACATTAGGATAAAACAAATATTAGAAATAATAAAATGAAATCAGAATGTTTGAAATGTACACAAAAGAATTACATAGCAATCTAAAAGGGACTAGGAAAACACATTCATAGTACATCAAGGGAAAACCAAACACATGTAGTAAAAAAAAAATATCCCTCCCGAAGCTAATTGGTGCAAAAACCATCTGGCTTTACTTTGTTCAGGGGTCAGCAGTTCTCTAAGTTTCAGTCTGATTCCTGTTTCCAATCTCAAGTTAGCTTTTGGTAGTCAGGAAACTGTGCAGTGTGAAGGAAGGGGCTCCTCTGGGTGGATCACATCTAATGGTTACTTCCGAAAGTATTTACTTATGCTCTGCATCTAGGAAGTCAAGTTAGTTGCTTCAGGTTGGGAATACTGTCCTCAAGGTACCCAGACTAACATGCTGTCATTTGAAAGGGCTTGCGACTTCACCTCTATTTGTGCCTCAGTGAGACTGGTCTCCAAGAAGAGAGGTCAGTCTGTGGCCTTCTTTCTGACTGAAGCCCCTGAGGTGTTAGAGAGATGAAATGATGCCAGCTTTCCAAAAATGGGGAGAATAGAAGCATGAATGACAATAATTTTGTGAAGCATTGAAGTGAAAAGGACCAGTAAGCATGAAAAGACTCCTGGATGACTTTTCCAGAGAAATGACCTGAGGAGAGAACTAAGTCTTTTGGACTGAAATACTCTTCCAATCCAGTGCCCTGAAGTGCATCAAACGTATTCACCTTGGGGTTCCACAGCCAATATGCTCTAAATTTCCTCTCATGGTAATAAGTTGTACATAAGCAAACTCATCAGAATAATTCAAATAGAGAAAATGTCACATGGGATTAAGCCAACAATCAATCTAGACTGATGTCCTATAGTGGCCAACAACAGATGTTTCAGAGGAAGATATGAAACCTCCATAGTGAGACTGTATAACACAATGCAAGTGCTTCTTTCCATCTTAGGCATGAAATCTTGAAATATACCGTTAATTTCTTATAAATTGTATAATAAGGTGGACATTTTGCCTACTATGATGTAAAATGTGAAATTTATTGCATCTTCATTCCATTTTTTCAATTAGAAGGGGATTTTATAAGCATTCAAATATCACTTTAAAATAAAAAAAAAAGGCAGCTCTGTATTTTTACCAGCTTGAGAATTTTCTATGCTGAGTTAGATTAGACTTATGGGCAGCTTGAAGCAAGATAAGTCAGAAGATTATAGGAAAGGACAGAGCTCTAAACTTCTCAATCAATGAAATAATATTGTCTTTCATGGGGTACACTTAATTCTGATGCTTCAGGTCCTCATTGTGAGCAATAACTAGTATACAGTCTTTCCTTCTTGTGTGCCATGCAAATAGTGTGAACCAAGTCTGTCATCTTGTTGTCTGACAGCAATCTACAGAATGAAAGGATATATGTATTGAAGAAGTGGTTACCACTTATTACAGAAACCTCAGCTGTAAATATGAGAAGCAAGTACACAACATTTTAATATGGTGAAGCTTAATTCTTCTGTTTAATTAGAAATACAGAATATTTTTACACTAATTAAATTGCTGATACTCAGTGTAATTTATATTATCTTGCTGCAGTAACTAGAGGTGAGCCAAAACCATGAGTTCAGCAAAACTGGGATATGTCCAAACCTCTACATAACTGGAGGGCATTTTGCCTATTTCATGTTAAAAAGAGGTAAAAGCTTTAAGAAGGGTCCTTATTCATTTAAAATACAGTTCTTCTTGAAATATTGATTTAAATACATACAAGAACTGAATTTATTTATAGACCTTGATAACCTGCTGTTTAAATGAACAAGAAAACTACTTTGCTACAGACTCACTGCATGTCTAAGTTTACTAGCAAAAAGTACTTAAAGCTTTAGATCTGAACTCTCTCTGAAAGTATCAGGAATTGGAACTATGGCCCAAAATGATTTTTTTTTCAAGTAAGAGACATAAGAAAACATGTTCTATTCTTGTCTTCCTGATTACTCAGAGTAAGGTTTCACAAACAGCACATCAGGAAAATATAAAGGGCTCATTCCTGCAGAAGCCTTTAGGGGAATTGTAATGTTGGACAGATAGTGTGTTTGCTATGACAACTGTCCATGGACTGGATTTTGCTTCCTTGATCAGCATCATTTTCGTATGGCACTAAGGAGAACTCAGAGACAGATTAAATGAATTTTAGAGTAGGTTAACAGCAAGACTTTGCTGTTCTGTATTTTAAGGTCATGAGTGAATTAGTAATATCATGCACAGTACTTGTTCTTTGGAGCTATGAAGTGCTTCCTGAGAGATTCAAAAGCATTGAAAAAGGGTCAGATCATGATGACCTGTAATTATTGTCAATTTTATGTACTTTTTTGACACCGATTGTTATTGAGTAGAAAGTCTGGAAGATATTAGGTTATGCATAGTCTGTAATGGGAGGTGCTGGAATGTTGATTCACCAGTTTTGCAAATGATTGCAAATCCACTGAACTTCATACTTGTACAAATACCCCTCTGATTTGCGTCTTAAGATAAAGTATTACACACTGGCTTCTAATTGTACTTCTTGAATTGTATTTGATGTGCAGGGACATTAAGGAAATGCAGATTAAACTGCTCTGGTTTTCTTCTATTCTGTTTTAATTACCCTGCTGACTTGAACATTTCCCAATTGCCAAAGCTTGGCTAGTGGTAGACATTCCGATGTTGTTATGCAGATATTTTATGCTGTAGTGTTGAATATCTTTGGTATAAAGGAGAGAATTAAAAAAAAAAAAATCCTTTATGTAAACAATAACAGAGGGAAAAGTTTATCTGAGGATTCTCAATACACTTTATCCTAGTAATTATAATTTACAGAGCTTCCATAGGTATTAAGCACAGAAAACCCTGAGAAGGTCCAGTATTTTCTGATTCTGAATATATGCATAGAGATTGTTGAGAAGAAATCAGAAATTTCCAGAAATGCGTTTTCTAGTTACTGCATAATCCTATCAGCTGTATGATATATGTTGAAAAATCTGGACTGTGTGTGAGAGAACAGCCTCTCCTACTTCTCCTGTACTTTCTTTTAAACACGGGTGCAGACACAATCCAAGAACCTTAAGCTAGTCAAAGTGCAGTCAGGAGAGGATATTTTAAATGTAAGGGTGAAAAAAAATCTGCATAAAATGAGTCTAGGACTGAACAATATCTGCTGTAAAAAGTACATTTGAACATTCATTTTATGATCTGAGTTGTGTATCTGACATGTCCTGAAACACTGCACATTTCTGCTTTAGCAGAACTGAGAAGTCCAGTCAGCTATTAACCAAAATCCTTATATGGATAGTTACAAACACAAATTTTCCTTAGGAAGTTTCAAAAGATTTTTCAGTCACATTTGTGTATGTATATACACATTTATATGTGTATATATATATATATATGTATTTGTATGTACAAATTCCTCCTCTTCATGTCCTTTTATGATATTCTCTTTGTTTTCCCTCTAGTAAGAAACATAACCTTTAGTTTTTCTGGAATCCACATTCTGCTCTTTTGAAGACTGCCTTGAGTCTAATGTAGACTTGGGTGAAACTGGCAGAAGTTCTTTTCTGTTCTGGAAATTACCATAATGGTTTCAACTGCTCTCAGGGCAGTTTTGTAGAGCTCTGAGTTTCTTCAGGAGCTGGAAAATATTTCCTGCTATGGTGAAAGGTCAGAATGAGAGCAGACAACACAATTTTTTGGATTCTGTTGAAAAATCTTTGTAAGTGGAGGTAGACCAGTGTATGACTTACAAAAGATTTAAATAGGCAGATTTCAAACACTGATGAGAGACCACTCCTCTCTCCAGGTATAGTGGAAAATAGCTACTTACACAACTGACTCCTACAGCATATATATTCCTTTCCTTATTGATGACAGAATATTGAAGCTTGGCACTTATACCACCTTAGTGAGAGGAAACAGCTGAGGTTACTGCGACTTCTTAGCCATTTTACTTGTATTCCCTGACAAAAGATCCATTCTTTTAATTTTTTTCTGAATATTCAGTTTGTGCTTAATTCTGCAACTATCAATCCAAGCAGGGTTATGAATAGTTTTTAAGAAAAAATGTGGTTTAGTAATACAAATCCAAAAAAGGACAGAGAAAAACAAACAAACAACAGAAATAATTAAGCCTATTTTATTTTTTTTTTTAATTTGCAAGAAAGAGAACAGTACAGGCAAATATTTTTTCATGCAATTAACAGTGCCATGTAAGAGGTTATCTCTTCTGCTTTCAGATTTGCAGGTCATCTTGCAATTCATATTTCATTGGTCTCATTTTCCGCACACAATAAATATACAATTTTGGAAGGCTTACAGAAATTGCTCAGTAAAAGTCTATAGGCACAGAAGAATTTTTAATCACAGACTAGAAAACATGATACAGCTGTTGACAAAACAAGCATTTTAAATTCTTGAGTTCTTTTCTGATAAGGTGTTTGGCTTGCCTCTAAAATCATTCAGTAGCAAAAATTTGTGAGGCTCCATTTTTTTTTTGTTCTCACACTGATTTCTGTCATGAAGTTACTGATTTTTTTTGACTGTTACTCACGGAAGTTCTAATATAATTCCTTCCACTGAATTTTGAGTTATATATTAACTCCAAGCAAATCACTGTACATTTTTATAAGCCTGACATATTCTTAGCGATCATTAAAAAAAATCAGACAACCTTGTAAATTTTTTTTAATTAAAAAAGTAATTTTACAAGTTGTAGTCTTCATGTTCAGGTAACCAAACTGTATGACCTTTTGTTTCTGAAGTCTTTTGTTGATTGTTTTTTGCTATTACATTGTGTTGAGTTCATACTGAGTTCATATGACATACTGTCTTCCTAAGTTCAGTAGGTCCTGGATGTTGCAAAAAATGAATAGTTCCACAAATCTATAACAGCACTTCACCAGACAGTGTGAATTCCTCTAAGGGTGTCCAGCTCACTATACCTGCTCATTCACAATCATTAGACCACCTAGGATAGGATAGCACTTTTAACACACTAAGATCCAGCATATGAATGCTACTACAAAATGAGTCATACCGGTGAAATATTCTGCTCCAATGGAGTAGCTCTAGTTCTGTCACAATCTTTCAAAATATCTTGATCAAAGGAAGTCTGTCTGATTGCTTGGTCATGGTTGGGTGGACGCTCACTTTCTGATCACACCAGAAGTGTTTAGCCAATCCATCTGTTTCTAATTCTAGACTTGAGGTCCAGAAATATCTTCCCAGAAATATGGGTATTACATGAAAGAAACTGAACTTGCTGTACTAATTTATGCTTGTACAAAATATAGAGGATGGTACTGGTGGCTCTAAATAAAACCTAAGTAAGGAATTCATGGTGGTGTGATTATTTATTTATTTATTAGTAGGAAAAAAAGGCCATTGTAAATATATTGTATCATAGAAAGTTTTATTTTTCTATTTTTTTAAATTAATTTTCTATTTATCTATTTCTCTTCCAACAAGCTGATATATTCAACAGCTTAAAGCTGATGTTTTTCCTAAGTGCTTTGGCCAGAGTATTCAAACACGACTGCTCTTTACAATGTTTAGTCACCTAAATAACCGTGACTCTATTTTCAGAAGTACTTACCATTCACCACTCACGTTGACTCTGATGGGACTAGCAAAAAACTCAATCACCATAGAAGATGTTTTATATTTAATCAAATGTATGCATATGCTGCCCTCTTGATCTAATTAACATTTCTTTATGTGTACATATCTACATGCCCATGTAAATATATACACTTGAATATAAAAAGAAAAAGTACTTACAAATTTATACTCTCAGTAGATTGAAATCAGAATGACTATACAATTTTGAAGAAAAACAGATCTGGGTTTGTAGCTTTTTTTTTTTACCCGTGAAAATCAAAGTGATATTTGGTCAGACAATCCATCTGTTGTCACTATATTCCTTATGGGGCTGTACTGTTTGGTGTGATCACAAGTGGCATGCGTGGAACTGAGAAGTTCAATCCCCAGTGTGTAGTCATTTTTCATTACTTTTCTATGGCACATGGATTATTTAAGTCTATCTAAGGGATTCCAGTAGCCTTGGGCACACAAATGTAACTGTGTGCCAGAGGGACTCCTTACTGTAGTTTTGCTTTTTGAGTACATTACACATGCTTCAAATTAGAAAAAATCTCAATTATGTGTGAGGACCAGCTATGTGTCGAGTAGCCTTAGGATCAGGGAAGTGACCCATTAGTTTAAAACATCTCTCGTACTTCAACCGTTATCTGGTATCCTCTATCCCCTAATATTTCTATTTTCCTGAGGTATTGGTTAAGAAAATTCTGCTGTGAGCGTGTATAAAGCAGATATAGAGATATGCAGATATATACAAATAACGGATTGCTATATATAATCTTTATAATTCTAGGTCTGTAGTAAGAGTATGCTAATTGAAATATTGAGGCTCTGAACACCTAGTGGGAACACTTAATTTTTTAAAACATTGTCATGGTAGCAATGTGTCCCTTGTAATTCTAGTGAATATGTTTCTGATTACCAGTTTGCTTCTTAGCTCCATAACATGAGCACAAATCTAAATGAAAGCCTTTATCTGTTCTTGTGGTCATATGTCATCCTATCCAACTGGGCAATAAAACAGCAGGACCAGGCTGCTGTTAAATAATACAAAATGTGAAATATGGATATTGAGGTAAATGTGTACTTATGTAAATCATTCCTATCCAGTGTTGTTCTGCTTTACATTTCTCTGGTGAAAGAAAAAAATATGAATAGAATAAGTATGTCTGCATTTGGAATGTCAGCATTCTCTGACATTTAATATTTATGAACAATTGTTCTGTGTCTTCCAGAACTGACTAACGTGTTTGCCAGATTAATGATTTCAATATAGACATTGTACCTGATGTTGATAAATCAGATAAAATGAGACAAAATCAGAATTGTAACAGATAGCTCGTCAATACTGCATTACATATTTTTTTGGTACACATACTATGTATGCACATGTATATGGAAAAGTTTACCTAGTTACCTCTCTAATGATAGCATGAAATCAACATTTCAGTATCATAAGACCTACTAGTATACCTAAAACTGATTCTAGTCTATAATAAACAGTATCTGAATATAGTATTTGAACTAGAGAGCTTAATATCTTTCAAAAAAACAACAACAAAAAAAAGTCACTCCCTCAGTCTCTCCATTATTATACATACAAAAACATGCCAATTTTCTCAGTGTGACCTGAGTTTGGTGTCCCTCTAATAAATACATACAATAGCTAAATAATAAACAGAAATTCTGCTGCTTTGTTCTAATCGATGCTTCATCTACCATGTTCTTATGCTAAGGGCTCAATCTTTATATAACTCTCTCTATAGAATGTATAAGAAGAAATCCCAGATTCTGAAAACCTTTCACATAGTATATTTCACTCTAGCTTTCATTCTTATAATTATTTCAGGAGTGAGGGTAGAACATTATTGGTAACTACAGTGTTTATGGAAGAAAATAAAAAATAAAAGGAAATGGAGGAAATACAAAGGAAAAAGAAGCTTTTGTTTGAAACACTGGCTGCTGCTGCCTTTTTTTTT
>VXAB01004526.1:19660-31415 GCA_013399175.1 Odontophorus gujanensis | reverse complement strand
GTATCTATGAATCTATGAATTTCCCCTGCTCCTGATGATCTTGCATTGCAGTTGTCAATATCTAACTAAGAATCGATAAATTGATCTTGTTGATAGTTCTATTCTTTGTTATTGTAATTATCTTGCCCCAGTCAGTCAATGCTAATTACTCTGAGATTAAAATGGCCATATATATTTGAGCTAATAAAAAATGCTTGGCATTGAAGAGGAAAGGAATTAAATAGCACCATATTTGTATTTTAGAAATAAATAAGTGATATACATTGATTCTTAACTAGAATGATAACAACAAAACACAATTTAATGTTACTAGTTTGTATTGCACATTTTATAATTCAGTCACATATGAATGCTCTGCCTCACATTTAGTCTAATGCACACTTGTCTGAATGTTACCCAGCCAGTATAACTAAACAATCATGACGTCTTACTCTTACAGACTGTTAAAGTTTGTTCCAACTTGTGTATATGTTTAGTGAGGAGAAGGATAATTTTACACACTTGTAACTTAACTTATATATTCATGTAATTAAGGGTGGACTCAGAACAATTGAGAGTGGACTTCGAACTGTTCAGGACATTGGTAGGGAGAGTTCCTGGGGATTCAGTCCTGAAGGATAAAGGGGTCCAGGAAGTCTAGTCAATTCTCAAGAGAAGGAAGTCTAAAAGGTGCAGGAGCAGTTATCCCCCAGTGCTGCAACATAAGCTGGAGGGAAGAAGACTGATGCAGATGATCGGGAGCTTTTCCTGAGGCTCCAGAAGATAAAGAAAATCTATCTCCTGTGGAATGAAGGAAAGGACAACTCAAGGAGTGTACAAAGAAGTTCTTACTATGTGCAGGGTGAAAATTAGAAAGGCGAAAGCCCAGCTTGAACTCAACTTGGCTGTCAGGGTAAAAGAGAAGAAAAGCATTTTTACAAATATATAAACTGCAAGAGGAGGGCTAAGGAGAATCTCCATCCATTACTGGATGTGGTAGGGAATGTGACCACTGAAAATAACAAAAAGGCTGAGGTTCTCAATGCATTCTTTACATCTGTCTTTCAAAATTAGGACAGTTATCCTTGGGGTACTCTACTCCCAACCTGAAAATCTGAGATGAAAATCTCAGAGGAGAAGAATAAACCCCCCACAATTAAGATGAAATAGTTAGAACCTACCACTCCACCTGGACAACCACAAGTCCATGGGGCCAGATGAGATCCACTTGAGGGTGCTGAGGGATCTTGTAGAGGTGATAGCTGAGCCATCATCTCCCCATATTCCTGGTCAAACAGATATGTCACAGAGGGTGGTGTGGGGTCTGGTGCACAAGTCTTACGAGGAGTGGATGAGGGAGCTGGGATTGTTTAGTCTGGAGAAAAGGAGGCTCAGGGGAGAACTTATTGCTCTCCACAACTACCTCAAGGAAGGTTGATGTGAGGTGAAGGTCAGCCTCCTTTCCCACATAACTAGCCATAGGACTAGAGGGAATGGTTTCAAATTGCACCAGGGGAGATTCAAGTTGGACATTAGGGAACATTTCTTCTCAAAGAGTGTGGTCAGGCACTGAAACAGGCACCCTTGGGAGGTGGTAGAATTACCAACCCTGGAATTGATCAATGGATGTCTAGATGTTGTACTGAGGGTCATTGTCTAATGGGAAATACTGGTGGTAGGTGAGTGGTTGGACTGGATGATCTTAGAGGTCTTTTCAAACCTTGGTTCTATGAATCTATAATTCTATAACTGGTGCATACAATCCAAATTAGTGCTTGACACTGAAAGTGAAAAGTGAACGCTTTTCCACAGATGGAACCAACAGTAAGAAGCTAGATGCAGCAGATCAGTAGATCCAAGATTTAGTCTTGAATATCTACTAATTTTGAAGAACTCCTGCTATATTTCTTCATAAAGGTTATCTGGAATAATTTAGGATTGGGATTCATCTAATCTAATTCTGAGTATGTACACCATGATGTCTGTATCTGAGTCCATTGTTTGAAGACTGGTCTATGACCAGTGGGCAAAGAAGCATCTACTGTAGGTCCCTACATTAGGATGAGATGAATGATGTTTTTGTGTACTGATAACAGGAATCTTATGATGACAATCTCACAGTCAA
Organism: Odontophorus gujanensis; assembly: GCA_013399175.1. Classification (NCBI taxonomy): domain Eukaryota; kingdom Metazoa; phylum Chordata; class Aves; order Galliformes; family Odontophoridae; genus Odontophorus; species Odontophorus gujanensis. The sequence continues at coordinate 29,311 of VXAB01004526.1, read as the reverse complement.
ACTCAGTAGATTAGAATTCAGAGTCATGGAATGTTTGAAGGGCACACTTAGGATCATCTAGTCCAAACCTTGCACTTGAAGCAGAGTCACCTAGAGGATATTGCCCAGGATCTCATCCAGAAGAGTTTTGAATATCTCCAGAAGAGACTCTACAACTCTCTGGACAATCTATGGAAGTTAAATTAAAGCATATGAATTGCACCCTCATTACTTCCCGAAAGAAGGCAAAGAACTTCAAGATTAAAATGCAGATTTTTGTGAAAATCTTCAAAAGGCCATTTAAATCTACATTTGAATAGTTTTTATAAATTTGTAATTTTTAATTCCCCCCAACCTCCACCAACCCTCCAATTAAGCGAAGGTTCTAAAGCAGTTCAGTGGGAAAAATGAGAGTTGCATTCACTCTAAAATATTTTAATGCTGCTTCTTACCTCATCTTCAGCTGAGCAAGAGGTTGAATTCTGCTCTATTGTTGAGCATGCCTTTTCTAATATTCCTCATTTTTAATACAGACACAGCTCTATGAATTCCTGTACATTCATTAGGTTCACATCCATTCTATTTATTTCAGCTTGTTCAAGATTACAACTTCAGGTAGTGACTTTTTGGCTGAGAAAGATTTGTGCTTAGCAAGTTGATGTTCTGTAACAGATGAAATTCCTGATCTCAGGTTACACAGGACAAGCAGAAACAGCTGCAAAATATGCCATTCCATGTTACAGCTGCAGTGTCATCTTTATTTTTAGTCCACTCTTACAGCAGTCTGGTGCTTCTAAATAAGTAACTCTGTATGACTGTAAGCAGGTACTGTAATTCAAAGGGAAGTGATAAGGGCTGTAACAAAGAACATAAAAGAAGTAGCATTTGAAACTTAGTGATATTGTCATTACTGAAAGTAGGTTTAACAAACATTAGAAGGAGGAGAAGCAAACTCTCTATAATGATAACGCATTGTAACTTTCACTAAAAAGTTTCTAAATATTTCACAGATATGCATTACTTAGTCCTAAGTCATATCTCTCTGGATATGACACTGACAGGATGTTTGTTAGTTGACACATGGGAGGCTGGCTTGCTGAGAAAGTATGTACAGTAGTGCTGAGATGCCAAAATGGAAATATCCGAGTGCCTTATTCAGACTCTCAAGATATATCACTTTGTAATAAATATTCCTGTGCACTTCTAACACTTTTTTGCAACAGTATGAGAATTCCCAAATCAAAAGGAACACTTTATCTCCAAAATATTAACAAGGTGAATCAGAATAGCTTGGGTTGGAATGAGCCTTCCCACATGGGGCCTGGAGCCTTCCCTTCCTCAGACTGAACTTCAGTTACCTTGATTTTTCTTCATAACTAAGATGTTCCAGCCCTCTGATCATCTTCATTGCACTCTGGATCCACTCCATCAGAGAAGAAATGGGCAATTACCTCCCTTTTCTGGCTGGTCACACTTCTTTTGATGCAGTTTAATTTTCAGTCTGTCTTCTGGGATATAAGAACACACTGCTTGCTCATGTCCAGTTTTTCATCCATAAGGACCCACAAGTTCTTCTCCACAGTATGCACACATATCTCGATTTTCCCCTACACAAGTGCACTTGACTCTGTTGAACTCCATTATATCCTTGGGGCTCTACTGCTCAAATCTGTCCAGGTTCCTCTCAATTACATCCCTTTCTTCTACAGTGTCAGCTACACCACTCATCTTGGTACTGTCAGCAAATTTGCTGAGGTTACATTCTATCCTATGTCTCTGTAGTTGATAAAGTCTTTGAAGTGCATTGTCTAAAAAATTTGACCCCTGGAGGACACTGCTCAAGATTGACCTTTACTTAGACATAGATCACAGAATCAGAGTATTGTAGGGATTGGAAGGGACTTCTAGAGGCCATCTAGTCCAACCCCCCTGCCAAAGCAGCTCCCCACACCAAGTTGCACAGGTAGGTGTCCAGGCGGGTCTTGAACATCTTCAGAGAAAGAGATTCCACAACCTCTCAGGGAAACCTGTTCCAGTGCTCCATCACCTTTACTGTGAAAAGTTCCCATGCACATTTGTCCAGAACTTCCTGTGCATCACTTTGTGACATTTTCCCCTTGTCCTATCACCGTAAGCTACTGATCCATTGACCACAACCCTTTGGTTGCAACCATCCAACCAATTTTTTATCCACCAAATAGTTCAGCCTTCAAATCTATATTTCTCCTATTTAAAGATGAGAACGGGATTTAGGACCATGTCAAAAGCCTTGGAGAAGATGAAGTAGTGTGAAGGACAGAAACTGTTTTTACTTTTGTTGTCTCAAAGCTTGCTTCGCGAGGCCTTTTCTGGTGATAAGACTCTAATTGACAACTGCAAATCATCTAGATGGTCGTTGCGGCGCCTCAATGTCTCTGGTTATAGTTGTNCCCTAAGCAACTAGTAATTGTAATAAACTGGTTGGGTTAACATTTGACCTGCTGTGTCTTAATCTCGCAATTGGGTATACACACAATCAAAGAACCTAGTCTCACTCCTTTATATTGGAGCGTGACAAGTAAATGTCATCAGCAGCTTTTCCTTTTTTCACCAATGTTGCTATTCTGTCACAGATGGTGACCAGATTGCTAAGGCATGGTCATGCCCTTGATGAAGCCACGCTGTCTGTCTCAGATCACCTCCTCATCTCACATGTACTTTAATGTCTTTTCCATGAGGATCTACTCCATGACCTTCCCAGGCAAAAACGTGAAGATCCCCAGCCTGTATTTTTCCAGATCCTGTTCTCTTTTTTTATTTTTAATATCAAGAGAGAAGTTTATCTTTTTTTTTGAGTGATTTTTTAAATATGTTGGACAATGGATTGGCAATCAAGTCAGACAGTTACTNTTGCTGCGAATCTTCCCGGTGTTCTCCCATCCCCCGCAGTGGCCGGACAAGTTCTTGAGATCAACGGACTACGGACCTCGCTGGATCCGCGCTGGAGATGCTCTCTCCCTCTCCCTCTCTCTCTCTCTTGCTTTCTGCCAAGTCTCCTCATTTTTCATCTCTTTTCTATCGCCCACCTTCCCTTCCCCATAACCCTAAGCAACTAGTAATTGTAATAAACTGGTTGGGTTAACATTTGACCTGCTGTGTCTTAATCTCGCAATTGGGTATACACACAATCAAAGAACCTAGTCTCACTCCTTTATATTGGAGCGTGACAAGTAAATGTCATCAGCAGCTTTTCCTTTTTTCACCAATGTTGCTATTCTGTCACAGATGGTGACCAGATTGCTAAGGCATGGTCATGCCCTTGATGAAGCCACGCTGTCTGTCTCAGATCACCTCCTCATCTCACATGTACTTTAATGTCTTTTCCATGAGGATCTACTCCATGACCTTCCCAGGCAAAAACGTGAAGATCCCCAGCCTGTATTTTTCCAGATCCTGTTCTCTTTTTTTATTTTTAATATCAAGAGAGAAGTTTATCTTTTTTTTTGAGTGATTTTTTAAATATGTTGGACAATGGATTGGCAATCAAGTCAGACAGTTACTTCAGAGCCCTGAGATGCATATCATTTTTGGTCTCACAGACTTGAATATGCTCAGTGTCATGAAGTAGATTCATAGATTCATAGATGCATTAGGTTGGAAAGGACCTACAAGATCATCTAGTCCAACCATCCTCCTATCACCATCCCTACCCACTAAACTACTAAATCAAATCCCTTAGCACCTCATCTAAACGCTTCTTGAACAGCGCTAGGGATGGTGCCTCAACCACCTCCCTAGGCAGGCCATTCCAGTGCCTGACCACTCTTTCAGAGAAAAAGTTTCTCCTCAAATCTAATCTAAATCTTCCTTGGCGCAACTTGTGGCCATTCCCTCTCGTCCTGTCACTAGTAATCTGGGAGAAGAGGCTGACCCCCTCCGCACCACAATCCCCCTTCAGGAAGTGGTAGAGTGCAATAAGGTCCCCTCTGAGCCTCCTTTTCTCCAGACTAAACAATCCCAGCTCCCTCAGCCGCTCCTCATAAGACTTGTGCTCCAGACCCCTCACCAGTTTTGTTGCCCTTCTCTGAACACGCTCCAGGGCCTCAATGTCTTTCTTGTAGTGAGGGGCCCAAAACTGAACACAGTACTCGAGGTGCGGCCGCACCAGAGCTGAGTACAGGGGGATGATCACCTCCCTGCTCCTGCTGGCTACACTATTTCTAATACAGGCCAGGATGCCGTTGGCCTTCTTGGCCACCTGGGCACACTGCCGGCTCATGTTAAGCCGAGCATCAACCAACACCCCCAGGTCCTTTTCCTCTATGCAGTCTTCAAGCCACTCTGCCCCAAGCCTATAGCATTGCATGGGGTTATTGTGGCCAAAGTGCAGGACCCGGCACTTGGCCTTATTGAACCTCATCCCATTGATCTCAGCCCAGCTATTCAGCCTATCCAAATCCCTCTGAAGGGCCTCCCTACCCTCAGGCAGATCGACACATCCTCCCAGCTTGGTGTCATCTGCAAACTTACTGAGGGTACACTCAATCCCCTCATCTAGGTCATCAATAAAGATATTAAACAAGATGGGCCCCAATACCGACCCCTGGGGGACACCACTCGTAACGGGATGCCAGCTGGACTTAATTCCATTAACCACTACCCGCTGGGCACGGCCCTCTAGCCAGTTCCCCACCCAGAGGAGAGTGAACCTGTCCACACCACGGGCCACCAGTTTCCCCAGGAGAATACTGTGGGAGACTGCGTCAAAGGCCTTGCTGAAGTCCAGGTAGACTACATCAACAGCCTTTCCCTCATCTACCAGTCTGGTCACCCAGTCATAGAAGGAGATGAGGTTGGACAAGCACGACCTGCCCTTTGTGAACCCGTGCTGGCTGGGTAGATTCAGATTTACTCTTCTCTTACAGGGGGGTGGATTTTGCCAGACATTAGGCCTGAAAGTAAGCTAGAACTCTTGCTCAGGATCTTTCAGATACTTGAAATTGACAAATATTTTGAATATATTCATTACTTATCTAGGTGATTGTCTTGCTGAACTGGATTGGAAAATCAATCTCAGATCAAAATTTGGAGGTCTTTGCCTCTTATCTCCAGTATTTTTTCCTGTATGCATGGTTTCTTACCTGTATAATGGACATATATTATGCTAATCTAGATTCAGTGTTACAAAACATCAGACTAGAAAGATGCCATTCCTATTTTTATTTTTTCTTATTACTGTTATATATATATAACAGTAGTGGCAATAAACCTATATTTTTGTAGATTCATTAATGCTAGAAATGTAGAAATGTTTAAGTCAAAATATTCTATGTTGATATGTTCTAGTTCAAGTAGAATTAATTCAGGGAAGTCTTATGACTTCTCTTATGAAGGAGGTCAGATGAGATACTCACAGTGGTCCCTTGAAGGAGGTCAGATGAGATACTCACAGTGGTCCCTTTTGGCTTCTTAATCTTTGATTCTATAAAGCTATAAGAACCTCTTTCAAAAAATAAATGTGATGGTAACTATTAACTGCCTATAAGTACTTGATGACATGAAATTGCTAGAGGAACTATTTAAGATGGCTAATGATAGTATTATAGAGAATAATGTCCTCAAATTGAAAAGACCAAGGTAGAGTATTTAAAAAAGACAGCATTTTCTGGAGTTGAGGTCAATTGCACAATGGAGCAATTTACAAAGTAGAACTCCATAAAAAGAGTTGTGCAAGAAGTCAGTGAGTAAAGCATGTGATTAATGTATGAAATAAGTCTATTCTAAAGCTGCATAATTCAAAACGAGTTAGTTCAGAAAGTCATCCCTATGTTTTACTTGCTGATTTTACATAACAGTTGTAGGTTTGTGAATTTTAGTGGTCATGTTTTCTGAGGATTCTCTGAAGAATGGTTTATCAGCCAATATGTTCTTATTTAGAAAAGAAACATCAGAAAGTAATTATTCCACTTGACATAAAACAGATCTTACTTGGGACTTTGTGCTTTGTGACTTTGTTGCTTTGTTCCTCAAAACTGAATGTGTTTCCCTTGGAGATAGATGCTTAACAAGAGTTAAGCATGCAACCTTCCTCCTCAGTGCAAAAAGTGACTTCAAAAATCAAAATTGTATATATAGAAAGAGGTAGAAGTATGACATTATTTATAACGAGGGTCATGTTTCCTGTGGTTCCCCTCAGCTTTTTTTTTGCATATGGAGGTAGTTTGTCAGGGCTTTGCACACATTCTTTGTCTAAAGGAGCCTCATTACTGGCCTCTGCAGAGACAAGGGAGGTGGAGAGGGATGACAGGGTTTGCATTAATTGCACAGCTATCTATTGTTCCAAGGGCCATTCAAGCATATAATAACTTAAGTAGAGTTTCAGTGAGTTGGAAGCTCGTGCTTTTTGTAATGTTTTGGCAAGCTGATTTCTTATTATAGTACAGTTGGTATTTCTTTTTAAAGTCTTGACAGAAAGCTGTAGGTGGCCACATAGCTTTTTTCCTGTTAGAAATATATTTGCAACATCCTGTTAGTCAGGTAAGAAGTCAACTAGCATAACTGGATTTTACTATGTTAAAATACTTGATAGAGGTCATTTCAGACAGCAGAGTTTGGATGTGAATCTACCTGTGAATTACCCTAAAGAATGGGGATAGCTAGTGATTGTTTTGGTTTATTAATTAGCGATAGTGACAGCTGGGAAGTTCAGCTCAGTGTACATATTTGGATTCTCCTGTATCTGAAGTACCTTATATTACTGATTAACAAAATTTACAATGCCCCCAAGCTACTCTTCAGTAAATTCAGTGGCACTGGATAGAGTTATGCACCCTTTTTTTCTTTCTAAATACCTATCAAAGGCAAATTTTCCCATTACCCAAAGATTTTACTTAGTATTTTTAAAATATTCTTATGTTAAATTGTCTATTTCCTCAGCTTGAAAATTCCTAGAAAGTGGGGCAACATTATTGAAGAATATATGAAAGTTTTGTCAGTGAAAGTCTTGTTCTATGCACACTTGAAGTAACAGATGTCTAAGAATTTTGGATTATGGAAAGTATTTTCTTATTATTCAAATTTCATTTTATTGGTAAGTATACACAAAGAGAACAAAATATAAAGTAATAGTAATATGGGAATATTTAACAGGAGAGGAAACTGCTAGGTTTTAAATACATTAAAAAATAAGTTCATTTCAACATCTGTATCAAAAAACCCCACAATTTTTAGATCTTGAGGCCAAAAGATCACTTACATTTTGGACACTTTTCCTCCATCTTTCTCAACAGTAAGATAAGAAGGTCAGATCCTAATTTGGATGTACTGTAACTCTCTAACACCAGGCACCATCTTCCTCAAGTGGGACAGAGAATTATAGGACTAGTTAGAAAAGTTTGTAAGTTACCTATTTTTTGAACATATCAGAGAGAAGCCTGTACAGTAAGAAAGTTCCTGTACACTGTTATTGTCCTCTATGGAAAGTAGAAAAAAAAACAAACAATGAGGTTAGGTCATATCAGGTCGTCAGACTAAATTTGTATGTTTTATTCTGCTTTAACCATTGGCATCTGCAATACAAAGCAAGGAATCTGACATGTTTGCAGTTAGCAACATGAGACAGAACACCTTTCACAATTTTTTGAAGCAGATAAAATGCACAAAATGACTCTTCTAAGATTTAAAACAAATTGATTATAATTTAAATTTTACTACTGGAAGAAAAAAAAAGTATCCATTACCAAACGTAAAAATCCATGACCATTAAATCAATTAGCCAGTTTGTTGTTTTTATTCTTTATTGTTTCAATTGTATATCTGCAAATTAGCAAAGTTTTATTTGTGAGAAATCAATATTTTTTGTTATTTTGTTGCTGTTGTTATGATAATACATGTACACATTTAAATTATTTCAGTAATAAAAAAATGAGTACATAATCTGCAGTGAGACTTTATATTAAGCTTTGTCAGATAATAAAAACTACCTGAGTGCAAAAAAGTACCAGGGATCCAGGTTACTGATTAAAGAAATATTCGCAGAATTGTAGAATCATTTGAACAAGAAAGAACCTTTAATATCATTGAGTCCAACTCCCCTGCAATGAACAGGGACATCTACAGCTAGAGCAGGTTGCTTAGAGGCTGGTCCAAGCTGACTTGAATGTCTTCAAGAATGGGGTATCAATCTCAATTCTTGACATCCTGTTCCAGTGCCTCATCACCCTTAAAAAAAACCTTCTTTCTTCTCTTCACTCATCGAGAGTGACTTGGTGACTGAGTCAGCCAGCCAATTTTCTCAGGACTCTAGGATGCACCTAATCAGGACTCATAATATTACAGATGTCCAAGTTCCTCAGGCATCTGTAAACCTGATCTTTGTTATCTCTCTGGGCAACCAGATCCAGTGCCTCACCACCATTATTGTAAAAAATTTCTTCCTTATATTCAGTCTAAATCTCACTTCTTTAAGTCTGAAACCATTTGCCCTTGTCCTTTTAAAATGCATTAAATATATAAGCAACATCATTAAATGTCTTATTTGAATTGCGGGTAGTAATCACTGTTATTGATACCATTCCTTCTCTACAATAGTTAATTATAATATCATCTGTGTCCAATGCTTTTCCATATACATTCTTATTGTGATTCATGGAACATATTTCTGTCATGCAGTAATGGCAAGTATTTTTGTAAGGTAGAGTGGATTAGTCCAAACTTTCTTAAAGAGAAAAGAATGAGAAAAGTTCTACTCTTAATTCATTTCCCCAGATCAGCAAGAAAATGGGATGAACTTAAAGAAAGCTAGAGTATCCGGAGTATACTTTTAAAATGAAGCAATTTCTGCTACTTATCTAATTACAAGCTAAAAGATGTTAGATATAGGGGTGAAAAAGTGTACCAATATAGCTGCAACAGGGTTGATAAAGAGGCAGTTATGCTCCTATGTTTTCCAGATAGCACCACTTACCTTTCCTATTCTATTCCTATTCCTTTTTGTCTTGGATTATGATAAATTCCTTCTTCAGGAACAAGGGATTCTTCCTTTCCCTGAATAGCTGCTGTGTAAAATATCGGAGAAGTATGTTCTAATGATTTCATTAACCACCTCCAACCCCTCTCTGTGGTACTCCAGGGTTATTTAGTTTGTACATAGTCATTGCCATTACACTCCCTCCATATTCCTAAGGGATGAATAAGGTGATGAAGAGAAGCTGAATAAGCAAATAGATAAATAAGCAATTCCGCACCTCTCTTTTCCTTTACACTGAATCATACAGACTACAATAATTCATACACAGAGGAGGAACGGGATAAAAAGAAACAAGAACAACAAAACATGATTCCCCAAACAGCTGGCACATAAAACAGCCCACAGGCAATCTCCCTTGTAGTGCACCAGCCAAACGCACAGGTATTAATGTGTAAAACAATTCAGTTTACTTTCCCTAATCCTCCTGATTCGTCCCTCCCCTGACAAAAAGCTGCAGTGCTTATCACAGGAAAGCTGGTACTTTTCCTTGTCACTCATACAGCCCTTGGGTATGTCTGGCCTTAAAATAAGTCCAGGTGTGCTGGACTGCTATTTTCTTGGGATGGGCAATAAGAGAGAGGGGAGAAGATGAGCAAGGATAAAATCTGCTGTCAGAACAAAGTGAGAGCAGGATTCACTGGACTGCCTCATATTAATACGAATAA